>PVJC01022652.1:0-27115 GCA_004026665.1 Murina feae
CAGCCTGGTCCCCCCAACTGTGAGAAGAGCTGGATGAAGCTCTCTCATTCCCTGCCTATTTGCCCGTGGAGCCTGAGGTAGAGCCTGCGTCCCTTTCTCAGACACTCAAAGAGCAGGTCTGGCTGACGGTGACTTCCCAGGCCCTTACACTTTAAATGTTCATTAATGTTAGGACAGACTCATGTGCACTTCATTTCGTAAGGTTTTTATTCAAAGAGAATTTGGGGGAGATTTTAGGCCTTAACTACATCCTTCTATTCCTATCTCCTTCCTCTTGTCTGTCCTCTTGCTTTACTTTTTCAATATACATTTGTTTAGCACTTTCAAAGCTTCCAATGACCTGGAACAAACCTGGAAAATGACAAGACTTGGGACAAGCATGTAAAGATCAGTAAGATCAGGAAGAGCTTACCAGACTAGCAGGAAAGACAAACAAAACAAACAAAGATAAGAAGCCCACAGTAATTATAAAGTACCTTCCAAGGTTCAAGAAGCTACATAAGTTACATAGATATTAAAGAGAAATAGGACTACAACCCACAGGTGTTTGGGCCCCAATATACTGTTCTTTTCATTAATATGTGTGATACATCTTATCTTCCCCAACGCTGCCAGCAGAATTATATCCAACAGACCCATGATGTGGGGAATAAACATTTGCAGTTGGCCTGCTGGTGCCTGGATGGCAGTCTGTGAGGTAATTACTGGGTACATTTATAAAATATCTGTTAACTCAAGTCTGCAAGGTGTGACAGAGTGAAGGATGAAAATGTAGGCAATTCATCTCTGCTACATAGGTATCCACAGTTACGGGAACAAGTCTGAAGGTTTCACATCCATCAGGGCAGTGAATCAGTTCTACCAGAAAGAATATCATTGAGGGTTCACAGGACATATAACGGGACCGTAACAGAAGAGTAAAATTATAATGGGTTGGTTTTTCCTTGACCCTTGAATAAAAGTACTTTACCCCAAATTAATGTGCTATATTATCGAAAATCACCTATCAACTTATTCAAATTATAATTTTTACTCAATTGGAAAGATAAAGAAAATAATAACAGGAGCAACTAAGATTCATTAAGTGCTGACCGAATACTGAACACTATGCTAGGAGAGTTCAGTGTGGAAGATGGAGCTGATCAAGGTTATTGTAGCCACATAACTGTGTCTAGCCTTGTCCACATGGAATCCTAACCAGTGTACTGTCTGGGCACCTTTTGTGGTTTGATCAAAATGTGTCTAAATCTGGGAATGCTAAATTCACTTTAAAGTTGGTCTCACATACTCAAGGACAAAATGTGCTTTTATAACAGCAAAGAAAATAGTTAAAGAAAAATTTTATGCCCACCATTAACTCCTGGCTTCTCTATCCCCATCCCCACCCCCTCAAGGACTAAACAAATATGACAGGTAGTTGAATAATTACTGTAGTTTTCAAAATAAGACACATTAGAATTTTTCAATACTAATACCAAGTTGCATATAGACAGTTTTCTAAATTAATCAGGAAGAATATAAATCATTAAACTGAAGATTTTCAGTAAATCCCCCCTCCCAATTTATGTCAGGTAAGTACATTTATTCACTTTTTGAAAGGAATTAACATTCACTCTGACTGGTTTGGCTCAGTGAATAGAGCATCAGCCTGCGGCCTCAAGGGTTCCAGGTTCGATTCTGGTTAAGGGCATGTACCTGGCCTGCAGGCACATCCCCAGTGGGGGGCATGCAGGAGGCAGCTGATCGATGTTTCTCTCTCATGGATGTTTCTGACTCTCTATCCCTCTCCCTTCCTCTCTGTAAAAAAATCAATAAAAATATATTTTAAAAAAGGGATTAACATTCATAAGCTGTTAGCACCCTTGACTTATGTTTAAATGCCATTTTCTAAAGTTCAATTTTAATATTTTCTTGTTAATGTTAAAATGATTAAATACATTTTAAAAAATAAAACTACCAAGTGTGGTGAGGTTTAACATCCATTTGAAATCAAAGCACAACCTCCATTCATTATGAATGTACTTGTTCTGCACCCCGGGGAAGCGGCCTCTCTGGGTATATGCATGCCATCTCACCTAATCACAAAATTGCACTTCAGAGATAATCACTTAGCACAGGAAAACAAAGTGAATGCTGTAATTCCATTTCACTTAAGTTTTGGAATCCAAATGGACAGATAAGAATGAGAATATTAAAGTGTCTAGAGATTCCAGGAGATGAATAATGTGCTATCTGTCAGTCTGTTATAATCAATCAGTCGACCTAAATTAAAACCATATGACAGAGCTAAAAAAATGAACACAATAGGCCCCTTATACTGGTATTTGTGTTTCTTTGATTTGCTCTATTCACAGTCTATTGTTATACTCCAGAGTGCAGGAGAGGAGAAAATGACGTGGTTTCCTTAGTCAATGAACATTTGAAATAGGTAATTGAGCCAAAAACTCTAAGATAATCAGTAGTTCTTTTAAGGTTCATTATAAATTGTTGCACAAAGTGGAATAAAGCATTTGGTTAGCAGTACACATGAAATGAGGCTTCCAAAGCAAAATAAATAACTTCTAGGGGTCAAAATTATTTGCATAATAAAATAAAAACATGTCAGATTTTCCAAGATTTTCAACAATTTTTTTTACTGGTAATTTTGGCAATTACGGAGTAGCATTAACTGTTTCTGGCAATAACAAATTGGGACAGATATAATAAAAACTAAAAGCTTAACGTATTGCAAGTGTTGTCTCCATGTTTTACAAGCAACCTATGAGGTACATAATACTATTTCCATTTTATAAATGAGAAAACTGAGTCTTAGAGAAATTAAGAAGCTGCCCAAGTTAATATAGGGTCTTTTTTTAAAATTTTGTTTTATTGCTTAAAGTATTACAAAGAGTGTTAAATAAGTCTCCATCTAATCTAATAAAAGAGTAATATGCAAATTAACCATCACTCTGAGACACCAAGCCACACCCACCAGCCAAGCCACACCTCCCAGCCAATCAGAGTGGTTGTATGCAAATTGACCCAGCCAAGATGGAGGCTGGCAGCCATGGAGCTAGAGTAAACAGGAGGCTTCCATTGCAACTGCCTGACTAGGCCAGCGGGCCTCTGCTCAAGCAACAATGTTTCAATTATAGAAGCCATGGAGCTGAAGCAAACAGGAGGCTTCTGTTGCCTGCCTAGGCCCCCACTCAAGGTAACAAAGTTTCAATTATAGAAGATAAATAAACCCCAGAAACTTGATTCCAGCCAGCCTTGCTGGGACATTGGGTCAAAGGGAGCTGTGGACAGCCTGAAAATGGACCTCAGCCCCTCACCCAGGCTGGCCACACCTCCATGGGGTGAGGGTCCCCACTCGGGGGGGGGGCTTGGTCAACCTGAAAATAGCCATAAGCCCCTCACCAGGCATGCCAGCAGGTGGACATCCCCCGAGGGGTTCCAGACTGCGAGAGGGCACAGGCCAGGCTGAGGGACCAACCCTCCCCCCCCCGAGTGCACAAATTTTTGTGTACCAGCCCCTAGTTATTTTATAAGACACTTGGAAAGATTAACAAAAAACTGTAATTAAATAATATACACCATCATTGTAAGATGCACCCTTATCTCAGAAATGCAAAAACTACTGGGGAGAAAAGTCTATGAAATAATGTACAGAATGAAATTCATTCAGGTCATGGTAAAAAAATGATAACAATTAATATGCTTTCTGCATAGACTCCATTATTTTGAAATCCTTCCCCATCCGCATTGTAGTAACAATAACTTGTTTTTAAATTTTTATAAAAATTAACTTTCATGCAGAACTACAGTCAATTGGAGCTTATATTTACCTCTGTCACCACATTCAGTCAGTAAGTCTGGCCAAAAGCAAGACACTGGGGCATTTTTAAAAGCTGTGAAGATTTGTTGGGAAAAGTTTGTTTTTCCCTTAGCCTTTGGAATATTGAAAATAGCTTCTGGATGTCACTCTCCCAACATAAACATACATATTCACCTGTTTTAAAGCGTTCTGGATGAGAGACATCCTAACCATCTCCAGTTAGCATCTTGCCGTTCACCCATGCACACACGTAGCAGATACTTCAAATTATTAGAAAGTGTTTTTTCATGAGTCCTAAATACTCCTTTGTAATTTCTAACTGGTTGTCACATTTCCAAACTCAAACATTTAAAATTAAGATATTTTCATGTCTTTTTTTTTTAAATCAGCTCATGTGAACCAAGCAGTCTTAATACCTTCAAGCATCATAGTTAATTTATGTTATATGCTATTAATACACCTAGAACCTACTAGGTAATGTAGTGTAGGTCAGAAATAGAAAAATGAATAGCATCTGTTGTTAAGGATTCAAAGTCAAAATGAGAATGACCCATGAATAATTAATAAAAAAATGCAGGGATAGAAACACAAAAGAAAGGGGGTTGAGACTGCCTGCAACAGATTCTTGAAGGATGAATTTTGAAAGGCAGAGAATGAAATAAAGAAAAGGGGACATACCCTGGCTGGGTGGCTCAGTTGGTTGGAGCATAATCCCATGTACCAAAAGGCTGCAGGTTCCATTCACAGTCAGGGCACATACCTAGGTTATGGGTTCATTACTGGTTGGGACATGATTGGAAGGCAACCAATTGATGTTTCTTCTCTCTCTCTCTCTCCCTCTCTCTCTCTCCCTCTCTCTCTCTCTGTCCGCCCCCCCCCCCCCCCGTCACTCTCACTCTAAAAACCCATAAAAATATATCATTGGATGAAGATTTTTAAAAAAAGAATAGAGGAAACATTTTTATAAGGTTTGATTTTAATTACTGATAATTTATAGGATTATCAACATATTTCTTTGTAATTATAACTATTCTTGACACTTTACTGTCTTTTGTCTACTTTTAACAGAGTTAGCAAGAGTCTCCATGATGCAGATAACTGAAACATGACCACAGATCACCTCTATGCTATTGTGGCCAAGATGTGAGGCAGTACTTGTAAAATTAAGCTTGCATGTGCCTACCCCACTCCATCACCTCCCATGCACACACACCTACACCATGAGGCTGGCCATTTCTGTTTGTCCTTTGGTCTCAGTCTCTCCAATCCCCTTTTGTACCAGATTCTTCTGTCATGCATAGACTGTTACAATTAAACACACATTTCATATTGTTGTTATACCTGGAGACACTTCCCCAGCAATGAAAACATTCAATTCTTGTTGAGACATTTACCATAGCATCTTTTAGATGGCTGAAGGTGGAAAAAGGAAGCAAGGGTGGAGTGGGGGGGAGAGATTTCTCTTTTTAACTCGCATCTGACCAGAAAAATATTAGTGAAGTACAATAATGGTAATTTGGGAGTCTGTGAATATATCATTCCAGAGATTATAGCAGCTAATAGAAAAAACATAAAAAGTAGTTAGATATGTTGATTAGGCAGTTCGGAAAGTTTGGGAAAATATCTAATTTAATAAAAGAGAAACATGCAAATTTACCACACCTCCACTATGCCCCAAGCCATGCCCACCAGCCAAATCAAAGCAACTATAAGCAAATTAACCCAACCAAGATGACTGCTGGCAACCACTGAGCTGGAGCAAGCAGGAGGATTGGTTACCCTGGTGATGGAGGAAGCCAAGCTTCCCACCAGCCCTGGCCAGCTGGGGCCTCCACAAAAGGCTCAAAGTTTCAATTATAGAAGATAAATAAATCCCAGATACCTACTTCAAGCCAGCCTTGCTGGGAGCTTGGGTCTCTGGGGGCTGTGGCCAGCCTATAAACAGCCATCAGCCTCTCACCCAGGATGGCCACACCCTCATGGGGTGAGGATCCCCGCTGGGGATCTTGGTCAGCCTGCAAAGGTCCATCGGCTCCTCACTCAGGCTGGCCAGGCAACCCAGTGGTACCCCCAACCCTGATCCGGGACCCCCTTCAGGGCAAACCAGCCGGCCCCCACCCATGCATCAAGCCTCTATCCTATATAATAAAAGGGTAATATGTAAATTGACCCTAACAGCAGAACCATGAGGAATGACTATGACATACACTGACCACCAAGGGGCAGATGCTCAATGCAGGAGATGCCCTCTGGTGCTCAGTGAGCTCCCCCAGGGAGAGTTCTGCTCAGCCACAAGCCAGGCTGACAGCTGCAAGTACAGCAGTGGTCGGAAACTCTCCCACCTCCTCAGCAGCGCTAAGGATGTCCGACTGTAGCTTAGGCCTGCTCCCCACTGGCAAGTGGACATCCCTGAAGGGCTCCCAGGCTGCCAGAGGGATATCTGACTGCCAGCTTAGGTCCAATCCCCCGGGAGCGGGTCTAAACCAGCAAGTGGACATCCCCTGAGGGGTCCCAGACAACAAGAGGGCACAAGCTGGGCTGAGGGCCTTCCTCCCCCCGAGTGCCTCTAGTTTTATAATAATCAGTGCTTGGCCAGATTCTGTTAAAAAATATGGCTCCAAGAGGAATAAAGACCTCACAAGCCAGATTGATAGCACAATAAAAAGTTACCCTAATTAGGAAGAAAAGGAGTTTGGTAGGTACAGAAACTGATGTAGCTGCTCTGAAAACTTTCTGATGGGGTCCTCTGGAGAAAGAGAGCACACCAACTGCAGACCCAGCAACATAGGGGCAGAGGGTGGCAATTGGTGGCTTGGCCAGGGAGAGCCACCCAGGAAGGGAAGAGAAGGAAAAAAGTGAAGTTTTAAAAAACTGAAACAGAACAAAGGGCCTTTTGCTGTGTTCCATGTGGAAAGAATGAAACAAAGATAGGCCTGAACCATGGAAAAATACAGTTTAATGCTGACAAAACAGAAAAAGCTGAACTAGTCAATTGCACTTTTGTTTCTATTTTTCTAAAAGCGAACTGTCTTCAAACTTAAAAAAATAACAAATACACTCAAGAAGGAAGTGAAATCTACAAATCCAGGATGACTGAAGAAAGATTAACTAAAGACTTTAAATAAACTGTTTTCAATAGGCCCAAATGAATAAAAAAATGAGGACTCAAAAATGTACCATGTATTATTTGTGTAATGCACTCCTGATCCACAAGAAAGACATGATAACACAGAAATGCACTCTGTATTATTTTAAAATAGGATAGAAGAGATACCAAAAATAAATTTATAAAGGAAAAATTATTTAACAAATAATTAACAATTAGAAGTAATTACCTACTCGGGGGAAATTCAATTTGTATGCTTATACAAATATACATGTTTTGTACCTGAGAGTAAAACATTAAAATAAAAAACCAAGTCATAGAAAAATTAGAAACAGAAGTGCTTATCAAATCTCTGGAGGAAAAATGACATTAGAAAGTAGGAGGAGTTTAGAAATCTTCAAAGTGATAAAAGAAATAAATTGAGAAAGATTCCTTAGCATGATTGTACACAGTAGGCACTACAGGTTGACTTGTCATAGACTCACAAAAGTGTCTTTTATTTTGTGTAGTTAAAATAGAATTATTTATTTCTGTTACATACGGAAGGTCATAGAAAGCTAATTATGTTTCATAATTCCAGGTATCTAGTCTAATAGAAGAGTAATATGCAAATTGACCATCACTCTGAGACACCTAGGCCACACCCACCAGCCAATTAGAGCAGCTGTATGCAAATTAACCCAGCCAAGATGGAGGCCGGCAGCCATGGAGCTGGAACAAGCAGGAGACTTCCATTGCAACTGCCTGACTAGGCTGGCAGGCCTCTGCTCAAGCAACAATGTTTTAATTATAGAAGCCACAGAGCTGAAGCAAACAGGAGGATTCTGTTGCCTGCCTAGGCCTCCACTCAAGGTAACAAAGTTTCAATTATAGAAGATAAATAAACCCCAGAAACCTGATTCCAGCCAGACTCACTGGGACCTTGGGTCAATGGGAGCTGTGGGCAGCCTGAACACAGCCCTCAGCCCCTCACTCAGGCTGGCCAGGCATGCCTGCAGGTGGACATCCCCCAAGGGGTCCCAGACTGTGAGAGGGCACAGGTCTGGCTGAGGGACCCCCCCAGTGCACAAATTTTTGTGCACTGGACCCCTAGTTTAGAATATAATTACTAACATTCAAGGAGAGACTTCTATGCATTGTTAGATATGACACATACAGGTGACAAGCCTCATGTTTTATTATGAAACTAGCTGTACCTGGCCAAGTGTTGCTGTGGCTCAGTCTGGTTAAATGGAAAAGACAGACAAGAGAAAGTGCATGTTTCTAATATATTTAATTGCACAATGCTTGTGGGTATACAATGCACCCTCCTGGGCGGCTGCCCCTGGCAACCGCCGCCCCCGCCCTGCCCGGCTGGTCTGGCCTCATACACATGTGTCTCTGCAGCCTGGGCCCCTCAGCCCTGGCCTGCACCCCTGCTCCCCACAGGCAGCCCGCACCCCGCACCTTGCACCCAGTGCCTGAAGCAGCCCAGCCACTCCCTGAGCCCCAGCCCAGCCCTGGCCCTTTTCATTTGCTTCCACAACAGTGTTGACGGACTTATATGTGACTGCCTGGCTTTGAATGTTATACTGAATAATATTGTTAAGTTCGTAGCGTGTGGTGCTTTTACTTTCAACAGATGGCATTGTTTTTCTAATAAAGCATGTTTTTACCTTTCTTTTTTAAAAAAAGCATGATTTTACCTGTCAGAGGTGTGACATCTATATAATGTAGGTATATAAAAATTCACGCATATTCGAATGCAACATTGTGTCAAAATTTCAAAGCAATTGGTGAAGAACTTTCGGAGATTTGAGATTTTGAACAAATGAACGTTTACATTTTTATTTATATAGATTAAGGAAGTTCACATGTATTAATTCCTGCTCAGAAAGAAACAGACCCTTCTTCTTTTTCCTTTTATTCTCCTTGTAGCTAGAAGGCCAGCAGGAGTTTTGATGGCTGAGCTAAAGCCTGTTCACTAAGTCCTCTAGGATCTGAACCAAAGGAGCTATGGTTAATACTTGTGCCATCCTTTGTTTCCCTCTGGGGCAACAGGCTCCATGGCTGCAGTGGAACAACTTGCAGCAGCAGCAGCAATGGCACCTGCCAGGAGGGTACTGCAAGGATGGAAGAGACACAAGGTGAAATCCTATCTAATAAAGAGGGAATATGCTAATTGACCCTCACACCATCACAAAGCTGGTGGCACCCACAGCCAATAAGGAGGGAATATGCTAATTGACTGCCCATCCCTAAAAAATGGCAGCACCCACAGCCAATAAGAAGGGACTATGTTAATTGATTGCCCCAACCTCAAAGATGGTAGCGCCCATAGCCAATAGGATGGAGTATGTTAATTTACTGCCACACCCTCAAAGATGGAGGTGCCCACAGACAATAAAGAGGGAATATGCTAGTTGACTGTTCCACCCTCAAAGATGGTGGCACTCACAGCCACAAGATGGCGGTGCACAGTCCCCTCAGCCCTGCAGCTGCCCAGGGCCGGCCTGAGGCACAGTTAACCAGGGCCAGCAGAGGCTTGTGCTGCCAGCAGTGGCAGCAGCAGAGGTATGATGGGGCATCGCCTTCTCCTGATCACTGGGTCACCTCCCACCCCTGAGGGCTCCTGGACTGTGAGAGAGGGCAGGCCAGACTGAGGGACTCCCCATCCAGTGCATGAATTTTCATGCATTGGGCCTCTAGTCTATGTGAATAAAGGAGAGAGCTAGAAAATGGAGTTACTTTATTCCATCTATCTCCATTCGGAGAAATCAGCCAAGAACATTGCTCTCAACATACATGTTTCTTTGTTCTGGCCATTACTGAGGTAACGTGTCCTGTCTTTGACACAAAACCTGCCTTCTGTTTTACAGGCAGCCACTTCTCAGCTAGCTAACTCTTACCCATCTAGCAACTTGGCTCAGTATTCCCTGCACTGGGAAGCCTTCTGTAATAGGCCCACTCCTCATGGTGTCAATTGACTTCTTGTCTGTTCTCATAGGCTCTTGGACACATTTTATCATAAAACGCAACACTCTATATTGCCACCCCTCACTCCTTTATCTGTTCACAACTGACATTAAAAATTGCTGGAGAATAGAGATAGTACTTTCTCTGAGTATATGTGCACATTTTAAGTGTTCAACTGATGTCCTTGGTTGAATAAGTAAACCTTTAAAATGTATATTGCTTTTCTATGGTTCTACATTTTATTAAGTCCTAATAACCTGTATAAAGCACTTCAAATTCAAAAGAGAAACAAAGGAAACTTTATTCAGTGCAAACAGCTCAACTGTAATATACTGCACAGCTGTGAAAACAGCAAGGCAGTTAGGTGGGCCGAGGGCCAGGCGGTCCTGGGACTAGGCCTCTCTCTGGATAGACTGCTCCTTCTGCTCTGGGCTGGTTCGTTCTGGTCTGGCTAGACATCTTTGGGATTACATCTTTGGTGTTTCAGCTCCAGCCAAGGAAATGATGTCTTCACTTTTCAGTGCAAAGGGAAAATGCAATATCCCAGAGGGGAGCTGGTTTAATATAGACAAACTAGAGGCCTGGTGCATGGATTCATGCACCGGTGGGGTCCCTCAGCCTGGCCTATGCCCTCTCGCAATCCGGGACCCCTCAGGAGACATCGAACTGCCAGTTTCAACCCGATCCCCAAGGTAATAGTGTGCAAAGTGGCAGGTAGCCTGGGAGGAGCCTGAGCCCAGGCCGGCTGCTGCGCTGTGTCTGCTGCCATGGCTCTGTAGCACGGTTGCAGAGGTGGGAGATGCTTGCCACTGCAGCAGTGCTCCCCAGCAGTGAGCCTGGCGTCTGGCGCCTGTCAGCTGAGCGGAGCTCCCACTGTGGGAGCGCACTGACCACCCGGGGGCAGCTCCTGCATTGAGTATCTGCCCCCTGGTGGTCAGTGTGCATCACAGTGACTGGTCAAATAGTGGACTGGTCACTTAAGGTTTTATATATATAGATATCCCTGCCCCGATTCCTAATTGGTCCATCCTGAAACAAATGAGGATTTCAAATTCTTGCAATTTGATTGGTCCAAAAGGCACTATCCAGATTGGTCAGAATGAAGCCATTCTGATTGGCTGGTGAAGAAGCTGATAAGGATATAGCTGCACAGCTCTGATTGGACAGGAAAGCCTCAGTCCTACCGGTTGAAATACAATTCCACGAACTCCTGTATAAGAGCTGGCTTAGTTGGCTGGCACGCTGTCCCAGCAGGCAGTTCAGTGCTGTTTCGTGCAAGCTTCTCCCTGAAGTGCAATTTGTTGTGAGAGGCCCCTGTTTATAAATGACTGCTAGGCTCTGTTTTTTAAATCTGAGCCCAGTTAAGCTACTGAGTTAAGCGACCTTCTTTTTCTGGCGTCACAATCACATTTTAAGAAGTATATGGCAATGCTTTCCAGAGGTGTCCTTGCTAGTGTGTGGGGGTAGTTATGAAAAGCATGGGCACAGGGTCAGAGCATGCTTGGGTTCTAATCCCAGTCATAGCAAATTTGAGACCATGGGAAAGCTACTTCACCGCTCCGACCTCAGTGTCCCACTCTTTTTAACTGGTGTGGTGAAGCTCACCTAGAGGGCTGAGAGTACACAGAGTAAATAGCACAGTGGTGATCGTTATCACAAAAATTTCTCAGCATAATGATGATGAATAGTATGTGATAAAAAGACCTCAGTTTGAATTCCAGTTATGATTATTATTTTTATTGTCACCATCATCAGTAGTGATAAAAAAGAAAATACTATTTTAAGTCTATTATCAATCCACAGCACTTATAAAAATTAAAGGCATTAAAAACTAATATTATTTGTTCTCACTGCTACTTCATATAGAATACATTTCCACTCCAGAGGAAATTACTTTTCTATCTAGTGTTCTGGTTAGCATTAATTAAATGGAGCTAAGTCCACAGGACTGTGTCTAGTTCCTTCTGTAAAACGAATCAATGAACAGTTAGGAACTACCATGGGGAAAGAATGGTGGCCATATCCTGATGTGACTGAATGACAAATGCCACAGCTGGAAAGAGATTAGAGAGCACCTCAGGTCAAGAAAGAATATAAATGGTTGCCCCATGTGTTCAATATAGAGGAAAAAGAAAATTAAGTAAAAATGTCATGGAGTCAAATTCTAGCTAATGAGTGCAGGCTCTGCAGGCCCCCTGAGTAGAGGGAAAGAAAGGTCAAGTCTGTTTCTTAGAAAGCTCCATCACCTACAGGAGACTTTATACCTTAAAGGGATAATGACCTTATTTACATGAGGAGCACCAGCATACCAACTGCTCTTTGGACTACTTACAAAAGGCTGGTGGACAAAGGCTAGGTGCAGCTTTACACGGAAATATTCTAATAGGCAGCAGGGTTGCTGGTGACAAACAGTATCACTGTTGTCAAATACATTTGCACAGAGAGACACTAGATCGAGGTCCTATTTGCTTTGCTTTAAGTTTCTTTAAGTCTCACTGTACTTTTCATAAAAAGAGATACTTACTTTAGATTCATGAAAGACACAGTCCCTGAAAGCTGTGAAATCAGCTAGGTATTCCCATTCCAGAAGAGGCAACAGTTCAAGGACAGCAGTTTTCTCAGCGCCTGCTGGCCAGGCACCTGGTCTGCAGAAACTGTTCAGCTGCTGCTCAGGGCACAGAGAGAAGGGAACTTGCTGCTGAGGGCCTTTCTGTTTTCTTGTGAAGAACCAGGCTGACTGATTCACTGGTCCACTCTAGCTCATCAGACTGACAGAGCTTTATTAATTAAAAACCTGAATGTATGCTTTGTAGTCGGCTTTACTGAGGTATAACTTACATGTAGTATCATCTACCCCTTTTTGTATGCACTTTTAATAAACACATACAGTTGTATAACCAATGCTGTAATAGAGGCAAGAAACAACTTTATCAACCCTTCCCACATTCCCTTGTGCCTGTGTAGAGAATGCCTTCCTCACCCTGGTCCCCTGGCAAGCACGATTTCCTTTTTCTGTCCCTTTTCTAGCATGCCATTTAATGCAGCCTTTGACTCTAGCTCCTTTCAGCAGAAAGCACTTGAATTTCATCCATGTCGTATGTGCATCCACAGTTCCTTCCCTTTTACTGCTGAGTCATATTCCATTTGTTGAT
Organism: Murina feae; assembly: GCA_004026665.1. NCBI lineage: Eukaryota > Metazoa > Chordata > Mammalia > Chiroptera > Vespertilionidae > Murina > Murina feae. The sequence goes on from PVJC01022652.1 coordinate 13,031, forward strand.
ATGCCATGGTTTGCTCATCAATACACCAGTAGAATCCTTGCAAGTGGCCATCAGCTTATCCATTCACCAGGGCTTAAAGCCAAGGGTCCTGTGGGGTGAGGGAAGTAGAGATCTGGGTCCAGAGCCCCAGGGAGGAGGTACAAGTGGAAAGACATGTTTATTTGTGACCTGTACAGGCCATTCATAACACAGTGAGTTTATTCTTGCAAAGAAGTAACTTCCTTTCACATCAGACAGCATATGAATTTTAGAGTGAGATAAAGTGGCTTCAGGATCTCTCTATACCTCGTATCCTTGATCTTTAAAACATGGGCATAATTACTAACCCAAAGAGCAGTTTCATCATTTCCATGGAAAAAAAAAACATTTAAAAATAACAATATCACACTAGAAACCAATATAATTTTATTAACCAATGTCCCTCTAATAAATTCAATAAAAAGGTAAAACAAACAAACAAACAAAAGACACCCCACAACAAATAAAAATAACGGTTTCATAATGGCACTACACTGTAATTGTGCACAAAATTGGTAGACAGTTTTTCAAATATGCATATGTAATAATAATCTTATGTTTTTGAACTATTTGCAAAAGTTAACTCAAAATATATCATGAACTTTAATATAAAACTTAAACTATAAAATTTCTATAAGAAAATCTCTCCAAGAATATGTTTATGACAATAATTTATGCAGAAATTTCCTAGATAAACACCAAAAATATAATTCATTTAAAAAATTCATAGTATTTATCAAAATTAAATACTTTTGGACTTTGAAAAACCTGCTAAATTATGAAGATAAAGGCTACACTCTAGGAAAAACATTTGCAAAGTACATTTTGGATAAAGACAGTGTATGAAATATATTAAAACTTCTCAGCAATATTAAGAAATGAACCAATTAAAAAATCAGAGAAAGGGCAGTTGGCCACAGAAGCTTTGTGGATGGCAAATAAGGAAGGAGGTGAAACCTGGTTAACTGTGGGTCCAGTGGGCTTTGGTACAGTAGTTTGGGATCATTGTTATCTATATATTGATATTCTGCCAATCACAAAGTCTTTCTGTGTCCTAAATATTTAGCTTTTAAATTAATGCATTTTGGGACATAACTCACTCATGTGCAGGCCTATCTATATTTGTTTTAGGATTTTATATCACACTAGAGGCCCGGTGCACAAAAATGTGTGCACTCGGTGGGGAGGGGGGTCCCTCAGCCCGGCCTGTGCCTTTTCGCAATCTGGGACCCCTTAGGGGATGTCCACCTGCTGGCATGCCTGGCCAGCCTGGGTGAGGGACAGAGGGCCATTTCAGGCTGCCCACAGCCCCTTCAGGGTTCAGGTCCCTACTGGGGTGCCAGGCTGGAAGCAGGTATCTGGGATTTATTTAACTTCTATAATTGAAACTTTGTTGCCTTGGTCCCCGGCTCACAGCCTGGGTTGCCCCTGGCAACTCAAGGTCCCAGCCCAGCAGGTATCTAAGGTTTGTTTATCTTCTATAATTGAAACTTTGTAGCCTTAAGTAGAGCTCAGGGCCTGCAGGGCCCTGGCTTCCTCCATTGCCTGGGCAACTCCAGCTCAGTGGCTGCTGCTATCTTAGTTGAGTTAATTTGCATATTTGCCCCTGATTGGTTGGTGGGTGTGGCTTGTGGGCATGGCTTGTGGGTGTAATGGAGGGTCAATTTGCATATTACTCTTTTGTTAGATTAGATTCCATCTTGATAACTGAAATCACAAACTTTTGTCCTACTTAAGGAAATGTTATGAAGAACAGATAGATAAGTCATCATTACCAAACAATTTGTAATTAGACTTTTAATCTAAAATTAACTATGTTTGAACAGACTTTAATTACTTTTGTGCAAAAACATTCATTGTTTGATTTTCAAAATGTTCTGCATGTGTATTATAAGTAAATTATTATTTCAATTTCATTCATTTACTCATTTAATATACATTTGATTCTCACTACTATTAGTCATTCCTAATTTCAGCATTTATTCTAATTGCATTCCCTTTAAAATCACAAGGTACAATGTCATTATATAAAAAGCAACAAGAGGCCAATTTTATCGTCATAAATTCTGAACAAATTATCCTGTGATATCAGGAGAATAAACAATAAATAACATAAGAAAAATGTTTAAAATACATAGAGGCAAATTTTTATACAAATTTGATGTTTCCTATTATGATTCTCAAACAGCAGTGATGATTTCTCTAAGATATTTCAGCACTGAGGAGAGGAATGAAGTAATTCTCAAATTGTATATGCACCTCTTAAATTTCTGATAGTAGCGCCTTTCCTCATCTAGAGGACTATTCCCCTGTTATGAATATTATTCCATGTGATGGCAGAGTTCACTTTGTGCTGAGCACATACATAGCATGGAAGCAGCAAGGATTTTGTTCTTCAATATAATGTAATTGGTTAGGAACACCGGTTCTGGAGCAAAAGTGCCTGGGTTTGCAATTCAGCTTCACTACTTACGGACTATGTGTCTGAGCTGAGCCTGGCTATGCCTCCTAACTCTGTAGGTCTGAAATACCATATCTATAAGACAAGAGTGATAGATAATAAGAGCTTTACTGCTGAAGCATTACATATGTATAAAACATTTAGATTCGTGTCTGGCATATAATTAATTACCTTGTCCTAATAAATGTTTGGTAGTATTGAAGATATTTCTTGTTTCTTTATCCTCATTTTTTTATTTTTATTTTTTATTACATAAAGTTTTACAAAGATTAGTACATATATCTCTTTTTCCCCCTGCCCTTCCCCCTGCCTCCCATACGCCCCAGTGTTTTGTGTACATTGGTTATGCTTAAATGCATGCACAAAAGTCCCATGGTTGATCTGTTATCCCCCCCCTCCAACATCCCTGTCCTTGTTGCTGTAATTTGACAGTCTGTTTGATGCTGCTCTGCCTCTGTATCTACTTTTGTTCATCAGTTTATAATGGTTATAATTACCCATAGATGAGTGAGGACATGTGGTATCTTTCTTTCATTGACTGGCTTATTTCACTTAGCATTATGTTCTCCAGTTCCATCCATGCTGCTGCAAATGCTAAGAACTCCTTCCTTTTTACAGCAGCATAATATTCCATTGTGTAGATGTACCACAGTTTTTTAATCCATTATCCTCATTTTAAAGTTGTTCTTGGCACTCTATGATATTTGCAATAAGCTTGTCCAGTGTACAGCTGATTCTGTCCATACTCATTTTTAGAGTTCATTTGTATAAAAGTTATGTGAAAATATTGCAGGAGTGGAAGAGTATGACTTATTTTTTGTTTAGCTTTCAGAGAATGATGTTTCTAAATTGAAAGTTTTACTTCAGCTAATTCTTCTAATCAACATTTGCAAATCACCAGTGAAAAAATATATATTGAGGTACTGGACCTTAAGTCTGTGTTTGTTGTATGTGTTTGTTTTATTTTGTTTCATTTTCATTCTGCAGAGTAGAGAATTATTGGCATTTCAGGTAGTCAGTGGATATATGTTGAATGAATACCTTATCGCTATCTTTCTTAAAGAGACACTCATTTATTCAACTGGCATTTGTTGTTACTGAAAAACAAATATTTACTTAGCATTTACTTCATCTGCCAGGTAAGGCATTGATCAAACATTAGTATGATGATGAAGACCATTATTGTTATTTTATATGACCTTTCATTCACTCAATTTTTAACCTCCTAAATGTTTTCATAATGTAGGCTTTGTAATTTGTCTTAGGATGGGATTCCATTCAGATATTTATTTCAAAGAAACCTAAAATAGCAGTCTTAAACAAGATACACATGTGTTACATTCTCACATAAAGAAGGAGGCAGCCCCTTACTGCCATGGCTTCTTCCAGCTGCCCACTCTGTACCTCCAGTTGCAAACTGGCCCTCAATTCTAGGCAGCAGTTTAGAGAAAAAGGAGAGCCCACATGCTGCAAGGAATCCTGCAGAAATGTTTATCCCTCCCCCCCCAAATGCGGGTTCATGTCACTAAAGAAGAGGATGGATTTTGGGAGGTAAATCTCTTTCACAGCGAGAGTTTTTTATATTTGAGCAGGGGTAGGTGAGGAGCAGGCAAAAGGACACATGTGATACATGATGCTCAGAGTAGGGTGTGGGCTGGCGAATTAATTTGGGAATTGTCAGCAGAACAACAGTCAATACAGCCATGTGAATTAATGGGGCCTTCTAGGGCTTTAATTTCCAATATGGTGGACACTCGCCACATGTTGCCTTTGAATTGAAATTTAATAAAATTAAAAATTCAGCTCCTCAGTCACACTACTCCATTTCACGTTCTCCATGGCCATACATGATTAGTGGTTATTATACTGGAGAGTGCAAACCATTTCCATGATTACAGAAAGCTGCCCTGGACAGCAGTGCTGGAAAGAAAGTATTTTGCAAAGAAAATGAACCTAGTGATAGGTATTAAAACAGTACTTTTCTACATGTATTTACTAAACTCAAGCTTTATTACAGGGATGGGCAAACGTAGGTTTTAGGTTTGAGTACACAAAACACAGAGTTTATTCTTACATATCCATACGAACAACTGTAAACCTATGTTTGCCCACCCCCGTATTATTGCACTTACTAATGACAGGCTGACAATTATTGATCACTTACTTAAAGACAGGTTCTATGCCTCACAAAATGAGTGCTGGTATTATCCTTATTTTATAGATGAAGCCATTTGAGGCTTTCTTTATATGTGTACAAATTAGGCTACCAACTAATAAAACCTTTAAGAGAGGAAATTTCCGGAAAATAACTTCAATCTGAATCCAGACCCATATATGGATTTCCCACTGTATCTTATCCACTGAAATAAGTCATGTTACCTCTTGCTTTCCACTGTTTCTACTTCTTTTATTTCTGTGATGTTATTACATTTGCAACTTCCTAGACAACGTGGAATACTAGTAAAGATACTCTTAACCTTGCTTGCACCGTGCCTTTTATGTTCTAATTAAATATGATGCTGTTCATTTGAATTAGCTATTCCTTATCACTGTAGAAACACTAAAATGACAGATTATAAAACTGATTTAATAATTACGTAATCTCATCTTTTTATTCCTAGAATAATTTACTTTGTTATTTTGCATTGTTCTTTGTATTCTTATGGGTTCTATTTTTCACAACATTTTAGTTAGGGCTGTTGTTTCTAGGAAGCCAACGTATTCTGATTTCAGATTTTCCTGGGTTTTAAGTACAGGTTTACTACTAAGTAACTGGGCAATTCCTAAAAAATTACTTAACATCTCTATACCTCTGAAAAGATTTATCACAGTGCCCAGTGAACAGTATGTATTTCAAAACGTGAACCATTCCATTTGCGGACATGGTCTACAGTTTTGTTTTTTTTTCTTAGTCCATTTGGACTGCTAAATCAAATACCAAAGACGGGGTGGCTTACAAACAGTAGTTCTGGAAGATGGGAAATCCTAGATCAATGTGCTGGCAGACTCGGTGTCCAGTGAGAGGGACTTCCTGTTTCATAGATGATTTTGCTGTTATCCCACATGACAGGAGGCATGGGAGCAATCTGTGGTCTGTTTCCCAAGAGCACTAATCACATTCAAGACCCAACTTCATGACCTAATCACCTCCTGATAGCATCACCTTGAGGGCTAGGATTTCAGCACAAATTTTCAGGGAACATAAACGTTTAATCCACTACAATTTATTTTTCTTTCTTATACAGTACTGTCTTTTCCAAGTTTCAGTGTTAAAATTTTGTTAGATTTGGAGAATTTATTGGACAATATTTTTAACTTTTATGTGTTTTGAAATAGTTTCTGCTTAAGGGATGGATAGAAATGTAACTCTAACTTGCCTATGCAATGCTCTGTTTTTGAGGGAGTGGTAAGGGAGCTGACACATCTTTAACAAATTTCAACTTCTTTTTATCAAAAAGGTTATGTGTGTGTGTGTGTGTATCATATAATAAAGAGAACATTCTAATGGATTCTTACAATCTAAGTCAAAGGATAGTGAAAGTGAATAAATCTCACTATTCAAATGTATTTCAATAGTTAAGTGATTTAATTGTATCTCTGATAAAAATAATGGATTTTAACATGAGTGTATAAATTTAAATGAATAAATGGTATTTGAAGCACAACACAATTAGCATAATCAGATATTATTTGAAAAATAACAAGTAAGCATTAAAGTAAATATTTAAAACTGTGGGCCATTTGCATATCAACTTCTAGTTTTAAATAAGTTAAAAGCTTCAGCCTTTATTAAAAGCTGCCTGCTAGATAGAAGGCCACAGGCAGGAGAGAATGTGTTCCTTTTCCAGGATTCTTTTTAGCAATGTTCCTAGATGAAAATGATCTTTTAAAAAAGTACACAACTCAGAAACCAAGCCATGTGCCACATTTATCAAAAAAAGCTGATGAAAAAGAACCTAAAAATGGAAATTTAAAATGGAAGAAAATTGATTTGATGATAAGCAGAGAATAGATTAAACTTGTACCAAATGCCATTTTCGCCTGTCTTCCTAAACTGTGCTATAATCACAACATTAGCACCAGTGATTCCGAGCAAAATGCTCCAAAAGGTGATTTCGCCTACAGGATCACTGCATTTGGTAGAGTTTTGAAGTCATTCTCAAAGGCCATTGTTCTCAGCACTCAAAGATCATACCTGTCCTTCAATAATTTTTGTCTTGCTTCACATTTATAGTGACATTCTTTGGATTATTTCAACATGGCATTATTAAGCCAAACAAATACGGCATCTTCCAACATATTTAAAACAAAGTAGCAAAAGATTCATGGTCAGCCATCTAAGATTTTTATATTTCAGTTGAGGAAAGTTAATGAAACACTAAAAAACAAACAAAATAGGTCAAGCAGACTATAACCCAGTATATAACCAAATAGAGAGGTGGATATTTGTAAAGGTCAACAGGAGCTCCAGGCAAGGAGAATGGAAAGTGCATAGAAAAACTGGCTGTAAAAGATGAAAAAATGTAAATCGTGGACTGAAGAAGAAAAATAATTTCTCAGATACAAACACAGTGAGAATAAGGTTAAGGAGGGAAAAGAGAGGTGGGAAGGAAAGGATCTGGAAGGACTCAACATGACTGAAGGGAAGATGACTAGAGGCCAGCAATGGGAAACACAGTGGACAGATTATTTGAGATAAGCTGATGGACAACTTTGATATTTCAAGTTGAGACCCTAGAATGAAATTAGACATAGTTTAGACATTTTTAAAAACATGACTATAATTCATTTTAGTTAAAAGTATCACATACACAAAATCTAATCTAATAAAAGAGTAATATGCAAATTGACCCTCACTCCATTATACCTAAGCCATGCCCACTATCCAAGCCATGCCCACCAGCCAATCAGAGCGACTGTATGCAAATTAACCCAACCAAGATGACGGCTGGCAGCCATGGAGCTAGAGCAAACAGGAGGCTTCTGTTGCACCAGCGATGGAGGAAACTGCCTGCATAGGCCGGCTATGGCCTCTGCTCAAGGCAACAATGTTTCAACTATAGAAGCCACAGAGCTAAAGCAAACAGGAGGCTTCATTGCCTGCCTAGGCCTCCACTCAAGGAAATAAAGTTTTAATTATAGAAGATAAATAAACCCAAAAACCTGATTCCAGCCAGCCTTGCTGGGACGTTGGGTCAATTGGAGCTGTGGGCAGCCTGAAAACGGCCCTCAGCCCCTCACCCAGGCTGGCCACACCCCCATAGGGTGAGGGTCTCCACTGGGGGGCTTGGCCAGCCTACAAACAGCCATCAGCCCCTCAACCAGGCTGGCCAGGCATGCCAGCAGGTGGACATCCCCTGAGGGGTCCAGACTGCGAGAGGGCACAGGTCGGCTGAGGGACCCCCCCCCCAAGTGCACAAATTTTTGTGCACAGGGCCTCTAGTAACATATATAACAAATGTGTAGTTTACAGAACAATAAAGAACCATTATACTTTCCACCCAACTGAAGACAAAGAACATTACCATTATCTTTGAAGCTGCCTTTGATCCCTCCCCTCCGCAGCAGTGTATACTAAGTAGTGTCAATGTTTGAGTGAGATTAGTTGAGTAGTGTTCAATAGCATAAAGAGGGAGACACAAAAAGAACAGAGACACTAGAGAGCGATAAGAATCCTGGCAGGTTCAGACTAAGGAAGAAGCAGTGGGAATGCAGAAGAAAGGAAAAATAGACAGTTTATTGTCACATAAGTATTGGAAGGCAAATATGACTCAATTTTGTTTTGATTGTTCTTGTTTTAGTTAGGCTTTTTTGGTACCATTAATAGAAATAGGAAAGAAAGGAAGGTTTAAAGATAAAGTCTATGTTTCAGATCCATCCATAGTTGTCAAAATGAGACATTTGAGTGCGAAAACTATAAAGGTAGAAGAAAAATGCACAATGAAGCCAAAATGAAGGATAGGAGTTGAAGAAATAATTTCAAAAAGTAGCTGTTGAAGAATCTGAGATGACAAGAGCGTTTTGAGAAGTTAAAAAGTAGAGCAAAAAGTTCAGATTTGAGGCTTGAGGACTAAGAATGAGCTAGCTAGAGGGATTGTTAGAAGTGGAAACACAGGGCAGAGGGAACCAGGAGCCCCAGGAGTCACAGATGAGGAAATAAGAAAGCATTTGGGAAGGTGAATTTCGTGGCCCTGAAAAACACTTCCACATAGTAATATTCTGCTGGCCCCTGGCACCCACAAGAGGCTGAGGGCAGTGCTGAGACATTCCCCACTTCTTTCCTCCCGGTCTCTTATTGCCTTAAGAATAAGAAGCAGAACCAATGACATATTTCCTATGCAACTTCCAAAGCAGTCGGGCTTTCCTCCGTGCCTCCCACAAACTGCCTCTATCTACTGCGGAAGTTCTTGACCTTTGTTGTGCATTAGGATCATCTGCAGAGGTTTAAACCAAAGGAAAGTTTTGGATCCAAACTCTGATCTAATTGTTCTGTGTTGGAGCATGAATATAGACTTTTAAAAATTTTATTGATTTTTTTACAGAGAGGAAGGGAGAGGGATAGAGTTAGAAACATCGATGAGAAACATTGATCGGCTGCCTCCTGCACACCCCCTACTGGGGATGTGCCCTCAACCAAGGTACATGCCCTTGGCGGGAATCAAACCCAGGACCTTGCAGTCTGCAGGCTGACACTCTATCCTCCAAGCCGAACCGGTTAGGGCTGAATATATATTTAAAAAAAAAAAAAACCTCTCATGGATGGTCAGTGCTGAGAATCACTGCTTAAGAGTGACCTCATTGAAATGCACAGGTCTACTAAAGTCAATTACCAAGGAATCAGAACCAGCACCAGTTCATCATTGGTCAGGGTACTGAGGGGCATATTTTAAGTAAGATGTGATCACCATCCATAATGTGCTCAATGGGGAAATAAAACGACAGTGTATATAATGATTTGGAGGACATCAGAAGACATACATGACCAGAGTAGACTTGTATAATGACAACCAGTGAGGGTTAACACAGTGAAGAATGTATGGCTGGCGCTGATTCAAAGTATGGGAGAGAATATTCTAGTGTAAAACAGTCCTAATGAGATTGTATGCCTAAGAAAAAGAGTCTAACTGGAGTAAAACTCTTTAAACTTGCAACTGGTCAGTGTTTGCCTGTGAGTTCAATAACTCTGCACTCCACAGGCAATGCAGAGAACATATTCAACAGGACACATATGTACCAGCCCTTACCCGGCATCACTAACTGAATCCACTGCTAGGATAAGCAAGGGAGAGAAGCGACGGATGTTTCCCCTCCCTGGTTTTTAACCTCTATGTGCAAGTAGTTCTTTGCTTTTGGCCAGCGTGGCATGAAAGATTACAAAGGACAAAGACAGTCTGTTCTCAAAGCTATGGCACAGTCCTAACATGCTGCTTGTGGAGAGCTGAGGGTCCCTCCTAACTAGCCCCTGGTGAAACTGATTCCGTAAAGACTGAGGCAGGATGTAAGCCTGCCTTTCCGTTGAATATTTCTTAGCCTTTCTGTTGAATGAGAACCATTCCACTCTAACCCTGGGGGCTCACTTGATATCTACTTCCTGCCTGTTCCTTCATCAGAAATGCTCAAGCCTTGAACCCAGCATGCCCCGGGGCACCCATCCCTAAAGAACACGCCACCTGATTGGGAATCAAAGCTACCATTTCCGGATACCACAGCACCTCATCCACTCTCAAGGGGAGGTCACACTGTAATTAATTGGTCAGGTTCCAAGAAACTACAGAGAGTACAGCCCTGCAAGTGAGGGGAGTATTCAGAGGAAAGTTTCCTGAGGGAACGGGTGTGTGGTCTCTTCTCTATAGCATTTCTTGCAGCCTGAGAGGTGAGAGGTGAGGACAGTCTTTCATGGCATTCTCTCTAATCTGCTGGGGCAGCCCAGGGCTTAAGCTACTGCCCGCATCAACTTGACCTTACATGGCACCAGTATATCACTGCAGTAAACAAAGTTAGCAGCAGAGCAAGGATGGCAGTTCTAAGCCATGGCCAGAAGTTCACGCTCTGGGATCTGAGCCCAGGACACAAGCCTTTGGCCCCTGCTCATCACTCACCTGCCAGGTGATCTTATGTGAGTGACTTAATGTCTCTGTGCCTCAGTTTCCTCATGCAATAAAGGAGTTGAGACTAACAATAGGACCTAATTGGTTCTGAGGTTTAAAAGAACTTTTAGAACAGTGCCTGGCAAAACAGTACACACGCAGTCACTATAGTTATCCTTTATCGTTGTTTATTCTCTTTTTATTTCTTCCTTCTTCCTACTTTCCTTCCTTCCTCTTTTCTTGTATGTGAGAGAGTGTGTATGTGTGAAAGTATGTGTGAGACTATGTATGTGTGTGTGAGTGTGTGTGTATGTGCACGGGCAAGTACTAGATCTGTTAACATCTATGAAAGACCTGCTCTGTGTATCCAAAATCCAAAGTCTAAATCCCAATCTCAGGAAAGGTTTCCCAAGAATACCTGCAGGGCTTTTGGAAAACAAGTTAAGTTCTTGCCATTTAAAGGCAATTCAAGTTCACACAATGAGATCTGGGACGGTGGAGCTGGCAAGGTTTGGGACGTGTAGGGATCTTGGGAGGGTGGAAAATGTATTTTGGAAGCGGGCTGAATGTGAATCTTTGCAGGCCAGAAAGAAGACTGTGAAAGGCAGAGTAAGCACCCCCCACAGATGTCTACATCCAAAGCCCCCAAACCTGTGAATATATTATGGCAAAGAGAAGGGAAGGTAGCCGATGGAATTACGTTTGTAATCAGCTGTCAGTGAGACTATTTTGGATTATCTAGTTTAGCACAGTGTTATCGCCATGGCCCTTCCATGTGAAAGAGGAAAGCAGAAAAGTCAAATGCAGAGTGCAACCAAATGAGGACTCCGCTGACCATGCTGACTTTGAAGACGGTCTGGGCCACGGCCAAGGAATGCAGGCAGCCTGCAGAAACTGGAAAATGCAAGGAAGCATATTTTCTCCCGGAGCCTCCAGAAAGGAATGCGGCCCTGCCAACCCTTTGATTTTAGCCCAGTGAGATTCCATGGACTTCTGACCTCCAGAAACATAAGATACATTAGTGATGTTTCACGCCAATTAGCTCGTGGTGATTTATTAGAGCAGCAAAAGAGAGCGAACGCAGAGAAGCACAGCACCATTTACTTCACTTCAGTTCTGCACAGTCCTGTACCGTATTTGGGGACACACTTCCTGCTGCAAGTAAAGTATTACTTCCTCATGTCTGCCTGCTCTCTGGCATATTTTCTTACTTTCAAATGTGGGAGAGACTAAAGCACACACACAAAAAAAGGCACCAAGCCTTATTTTGTTACTTCCCTCAATTTCTTCCACAGTAAAACAAAGTTTTATTGTGTTACTTTCAAGCCTGCTTCCTGATGAATTATTAAAATGATGAATTAAAAAGCTCAAGAAGAAAAAGAAAAAAGAGAGAAGCTATTATGCTGGAAAATGTGTTCTGCTTCTGAGTAACCCCAAGTCAGTAGTTATATGTGTATGTGTCCACAGCAGAGATGAAGGTGGGTAAGATGTCTGTGTAACTGTTACAAAGAATGCCCACAGGGAACCAATGCTGCCCTCCGCCAACCACCAGTCAAGGTGAATTGAAAAGTCATTCAGGCGGGCATTACTCTCCGTCATATTCTTAGTGATATAAGCCAAACAGGGGCTCCTAGTAAGTTGAAATTATCAGGATACTTAGATATGTCAAATAATTATACACTTGAATATCTTTAATAGAATAAGAAAGATTATCTCTGAGAAACAGTTCCTTTTGTCCTAGTTACACCATCCTTTGTATAAAACCAAAACTTGCCCTCAGAGACCATCATTTTGATTCTGTGTTTTTTACTTAAATACTCAACATGGCAGAAATTGTCATCAACGACCCACATACTTAATGGTGAAATGCTTTTAGAAGGATCAGTACAAGCTAGTAACACTAAGAGTATTCTGAGAAAATGAACGGTTACACTTGCAAAATTGCTGACTATAGATTTAATTCTCAATTACACTACCAATGGCATTCTCCATAGCCAACTACACTGAACCTAAAGAGAATGGGGGGAAAAAGTGGAAAGTGAAAACTAGCAAGACGGCCATGGTTCATTGTACATAATTTGATATCCACTGAATTTTACAGTGTGTGTGTCTGGGTGTGCAAGCACTCACGCAATTTGACTTACGGTTCTCTAGCACACTAGATCATCTACAAATGTAACTGTCATATCTGGGAGTATCAACAAGGTTTGGCATGTTTATGAACTTATTTAACAAAAATTGAAGTGAGGATATTGAACTATGTACATTGATAGGAGAAGATAAACATTAGAAGAATTTCCTTTAACCTCTATCCCAAAGGCTTTTAGAGCATCCCCATGCCTGAAAGCATAAATTGGGTTTTGGATCTCATTAAAAATGATTTACTACCCATCGTAAGTTTCAAATATTCTGAAAAATTAGCTCAGAACCTTTATACAGTTAATATCAGACTAAGCTTCCTGAACGACCACTTTCATCAATATCCCTACCTCACTTAAAATTAAATAGCTTGACGTTTCTTACTACATTATTCATTCAGGAAACATCCAATGAAGAGTGACTACTCAGAAGACAGTGCTGGGAAGTGAAAAAGGGAGGAGAGGTGGGGATGCTAAGAGGAGAAGCAGAATATGATTCAGGTGCTCATGGAGCTTATTTCGGTCGAGTAGAAGCATAAAATGTATGCAAAAACCACAATTGGATGTGACAGATACTATAACAGTGGATGGAAACCTCTATGCAGCACTTGGGATCTTTGGTGGACTGTGAAGGGTACATGTGAAACCTAGAAGCTATTAATAAGAAGCAGATATTTCAGATAGAAAGAAATGCCCAGAATCAGAAAAGCAAAGGGCAGTTCAAGGAGCACAGCTGTTCAGTTGGCTGGATCCTAGATTCAGAAGGGGACAGACAGAAGTGTGTCAGACATAAGCTGGAGGGCGAGTCCAGGCTTCTGTAGAGGAGGTTGGCTACCTGCTCAGGGAACCTGCACTCAGCGGACAGTGAACAGGGAGGAACTGGAGGCTTTGGAGCAGAGGTGGTACCTGATCATGGCCAGATTCTGGGGAAATTTACATGTAGGATCATCTGCAAAAAGGATGAACGGCAGAGGGTCAAGGACACTAGTTAGAAGGAGTTACAGTGGCTCTAGCAGTGGAAACAAAGGAAAGAAAAAACAAATGCAAGCTATACACTTGACAACTAACGTGATGAGAAGTTACTGAGAAAAGCAGTGAACAGTGACACTAATAAGCCCTTACAAGGAGCTGGAAACCAATTGGCAACGGTGACAGATCACCAACAGAAGGTGTGAGCTGAGTAGGAGAAACAGCACACTCTGTTCTGGACATGTCCAGCTACGAGTGCCTGCGGGCTATCTGCATGGAAATGTCCGGCAGATAATGTGCTTTAGGAGAGAGGTTAAAGGAGAGACGGATTAGAGAAGACACGCACCACACAGGCAGTTTTAAAGAAATGGCAGTGAAATGCTCACCAATGGGAAGAGTAAAGAGGCCAAGT
>PVJC01022653.1:0-27123 GCA_004026665.1 Murina feae
GCCGCTCTGATTGGCTGGTGGGCGTGGCTGTGAGCAGAGGCTCAGCCAGCCTAGGCAGGCAGTTGCAACAGAAGCCTTTGGTTTGCTCTAGCTCCATGGCTGTTGGCCTCCATCTTGGATGGGTTAATTTGCATACAGCCGCTCTGATTGGCTGGTGGTAACGGTCAAATTTGCATGTTTCTCTTTTATTATAGAAGATATCTAGAGCTTTTTAAAAAAAATTCAGTAGGAGCAACACTGATACCACCCACCAACCTATTAAGAGTGGGTAAACCTAGCACAACACATAACTGGGCCACTACTGAAGACCTGCTCTTCTTTCTCTATTTTGTTCCAATAGCCCTATTTCTTCATAAGAAACATTTCTAAGCAAAAGCCTAGGGAAAGCTTTCTGCCTCAAATTCAGATTATGCTAGACAAATGTATCTTACCTTAAAGTGAACTGCGGCTAATTGATTATTACATGGCAAAAAAATAATTACTTTCAACCAAACCCTTTCGATATAGCACCGACTCATCATTTTTTAAAACAAGTTTTATTTAATACACCAAGATATTCATAATACTTAATATTTTAGTTTTCCCTCTTCAAAGTAATCTTTAATTCCCAAAGATATTCATTTTAAACAATTAGAAAAATTAAAACAGGAAAATATTGATTAAAATAAACATAATATGGATTTGCCAACTAATAAGCAAAATTAAACACCATGCAGCTATTTTGTTTCTTGTTCTACTGGCTGTTCCTTACAGCAGTTTCAGTGAGAAAAATAAAACTTAAAATGAAACATCAAAAGGGGCAAGGTTAATGTAATTTAAATTGTCTCCATCTCCCAAGGTTGGTTACAACTGTTCTCCAAGGATGAGAACTGAAGTCTCTCCAACTGCAATTTTTTAGTAAGTAATCAAATTATAAAGCTTCAAAGTACACAGTCTTTCTTTGCTTTAGTAACCCAGTTGAGCCAAATTGCCCTCTATCACACAAATTCTGAAAGTAATATTATTAAGCTAGAGTCACCAAGATTTATAGTTGATAATTAGTATATTCTTCAAGGTTAATTGAAAATAAACCATTGGCAGCACAAGACTTCAAATTTACTCTCATTAGTTTTTCAAATTTAAACAGTGTTTAGTCTCCAGAGATTTCAAAGTGCCTTAGAAAACTGAGTTACTTCTTCAAAAATATGTGGGTAAAATACCAAGTGAAGGGTAAAGAAAATAACCCACAAAACTTCTTTAGCATGGTTTATAGACGGTATTTGATAAAACAAAAAGTGCTGGGGGGGGGTGGAGTGAGAAAATCAACAATTCTAGTTAATTTAAGATAGTTATTAGCATTTTATAGAACTACATGAAGTTTCTAAGTTTTTCATATTTTTTATTCTGAAAAAGTTCTTTCTAAGCACTTTGAAAATACACAGATCTGAGATTCAAAAGAATGAAAATAACTGAGAATGACTCATCTCAGTTAAGCAAATGGTTCATGGGAAACTTAAAAGACTCTTGCTGAACAGTATTTTTAAACTAGACAAGATAGTCCCAATTTTAAAGTATAAATGTAGCCCTGGCTGGTTTTCTCAGTGGTTAGAGAGTCAGCCTGTGAACTGAAGGGTCACAAGTTCGATTCCCAGTCAAGGGCTCATATCTTGGTTGCAGGTTCCCCAGCCTTGGTAGGGGTGTGTGTGGAAGGCAACCAATCAACGTGTCTCTCTCATTGATGTTTCTCTCTCTCCACCCTCCCTTCCATTCTCTCTAGAAATAAATACAAAAAAATATCCTGAGGTGATGATTAAAAAAATAAAAAATAAAATATAAATGTAAAACTTCAGATTTCAGCTCCAACACGTAAAGTACTTACTAGTACATATTGTCACTCTAGTCATTACAACAACAAACACCCCAAATAAACTAAAACGCAACAACTTTTCCTAGGCTTATCAGAGAATTGAGAATATAGGGCAAACTGAACTCCTGAAATCTGGAGATTGGCAAATATAGAGACTCACATCCAAGATCAGCTAGAGTAATAACCAGTAAGAAAACTTAAATAGTAATTTTGACAAAGCCTTGCGAGTAAGAACTCCTGGGGGCCCAATCTTAGAATGGCCTCCACACAATTGTGGCTTTACCTCCAGGGAACTCACTAGGTTCTGACTGTAAAGATCCACTTTTGGGTGAGAGGAAAAGAAAAGTAACAGTTTTGATATGCACCCAGGGTGAAGATCTAATGAAAAATCTTCTCCCTTTTGGTAAGGGAAAGGGGAAAGTAAACACTTTGAAATACACTCAAGGGAAAAGTAACACTTTTGAAATAAGCCCAGAATGTTATCCATAACAAAGGCCAACACTCCAAGGTTAAATTTACCAGAGCCTTATATGTTATCCTGGGAGAAGGGAAATTAGCCAAATATAGCCTTCTTGTTTCACTTAAAAGCAAGGGGGGGGGGGAGGGATTAAGAAATAAAGGTTGCGTCCCAGTACTCAGGCCCACCAAAATACTAAGATTTGGTCTGAAGATTACAGAACACTCACTTCCCCTTCCCCACACTCTAACACCATGTCACCAGGGTCCTAGTATAGTATCAGTGGATTATAAGTGAAAGAGTTGCAAGAAATAAACTTTATTTAAAAAGAAGTTCTTAGGGAAACCCAAAGACAATAGGGGAGGAAATAAAGAAAAGCATATAGACACTAGAGGAAACTGAAGTCGCTGGTCAGGTGGGCAGGGAATGCAGTTAAGGGCGATCAGGCAGGCAGGCAGGTGAGCAGTTAGGAGCCAGTGGTCTAAACTGGCAGTTGGACATCCTCTGAAGGGTCCCATATTGGAGAGGGTGCGGACAGGGCTGAGGGGACCCCCCCCCAATACACAAATTTCATGCACCAGGCCTCTAGTATAATAAATACAAACTGTCAAAAAGAGAATATTGAATGCTGAAAGGTATTCTTTAAGAAGAGGAGGAAGAAGAAAAAGTAAAAATAAAAATTATGAACAACAAATACGTATCTATCAAACAAGTGAATCTAAAAATCAAGTGAATAAAAAATCTGATGAACAGAATAAACTGATGAATATAATAGAATCAGGGGCACAGAAAGGGAGTGGACTGACAATTCTCGGGGGGAAAGGGGTGTGGAGGTGTGGGAAGAGACTGGACAAAAATCGTACACCTATGGCCCTGACCGGTTTGGCTCGGTGGATAGAGCATCGGCCTATGGACTGAAAGGTCTCAGGTTCGATTCCGGTCAAGGGCATGTACCTTGGTTGTGGGCACATCCCCAGTAGGGAGTGTGCAGGAGGCAGCTGATCGATGTTTCTCTCTCATCGATGTTTCTAACTCTCTATCCCTTTCTCTTCCTCTCTGTATAAAATCAATAAAATATTTTTTAAAAATCGTACACCTATGGATGAGGACAGTGGGGGGGTGGTAAGGGCAGAGGGTGGGTGGGAACTAGGAGGAAGGGAGCTATGGGGGGGAAAAAGAGGAACAACTGTAATAATCTGAACAATAAAGATTTAATAAAAAAGAATATTGTTATATTCCTTTAATATATTTTTATTGATTTCAGAGAGGAAGGGAAAGGAATAGAAAGAAACATCCATGATGAAAGAGAATCATTGAGTGGCTGCCTCCTGCACTCCTCACACTAGGGATCAAGCCCACAACCCAGACATATGGCCTGACTTGGAATCGAACCGTGACCTCCTGTTCATAGGCTGATACTCTATTACTGAGCCATGTTGGCCAGACTGGGCCACATTCTTTTTTAAATATATTTTTATTAATTTCAGAGAGGAAAGGAGAGGGAGAGACAGAAACATTAATGATGAGAGAGAATCACTGATCAGCTACCTCCTGCACATCCCACACTGGGGATCAAGCTTGCAACCTGGGCATATGCCATGACCAGGAATCAAACCATGGTCTCCTGGTTCATAGGTTAATTCTCAACTACTGAGCCATGCTAGCCCGGCTGGGCCACATTCTTTTTTAATTGGGCAGTATTTATTTCAATAAACTAAGTATGGCCTTTGGCCTGGAATAAACCAACATTTACTGTGTTCACAAAAGACAAGCTATATCTTTTTATAAACATGACCTCTAAATTTCTTACAACAGTACACAGATTAAAACAGTAACTTTCTTTCATACTTGCTCAAAGATACAATATGCTGGGAATTATTTAATTATATATACACTCAGATCCAACCCTCTCAAAAAGAGAACAAATTTATGCATAAGTGATCATACACACACCTATGCATAAGTAATCATACACTTTATAGCCATTTTTTAAATTTTAAAAGGTATGCAAAATACATGGGTGTGATTATTTTATATATAATGGTATGAGAAATTATTATATCCATTTTTAACTATAACATGAGATTCTGTTGTTATCTATTTGTTGGCTCCTGAAGGATAAATTTTACCAAAAGCATTAAATTTTCTATTTTGGGGTAATGAGGGTAAAGATTTGAAGGTTCGATTCTGGCTGAAAGAAGAATATACTATAATGACTAAACAGCTGCAGATTCTAAAAAGAGTTTTTATTACTCTGAGTAGGCACTAATTTATGTTTAAATTTTCCATCCGATATCTTTTTAGATGCATGAAAGGAAAAAAAACAATACTTAAAGAGCTGTTTTGTGAGTCCCCTCACTTAGTAAAGGGCAGTAAAAAGAGTTTTTTTAGATGCAATCTCATTTTTTAAAGTATCTCTTCAGACAAACCCTAAGCCATACAAGGTTAAGAAAACTATAGTTTACTTATCCTTGTAACACAAAGTGCTCTACACATAGCCACTAGGAATCAGAGTTCACATTTATAATTGGTTTCCCAAGAGCTTAGATCCCTGTTATCATCCACTCTCACTCAGGACCCATCTTGCTGGCACTGACAATGTGCATTAACAGTGTGCAGTGTAAACCATTTCTTACTACAGTTAACAAGCATGTTTTAACAAACAAGTAGACAGACATATCTAATAAAAGAGTAATATGTAAATTAACCATCACTCTGAGACACCTAAGCCACACCCACCGGCCAAGCCACGCCCACCGGCCAATCAGAGAGGCTGTATGCAAATTAACCCCGCCAAGATGGCAGCCGGCAGCCACGGAGCTAGAGCAAACAGGAGGCTTCGTTGCCTGCCTAGGCCTCCGCTTAAAGCAACAAAGTTTCAATTATAGAAGATAAATAAACCCCAGAAACCTGATTCCAGCCAGCCTCGCTGGGACGTTGGGTCAATGGGAGCTGTGGGCAGCCTGAAAACAGCCCTCAGCTCTCACCCAGGCTGCCCAGGCACCCCAGTAGGGACCTGAACCCTGAAGGGACTGTGGGCAGCCTGAAAACAACCCTCAGCCCCTCACTCAGGCTGGCCACACCCCCATGGGGTGAGGGTCCCCACTAGGGGGCTTGGAAAGCCTGCAAACAGCCATCAGCCCCTCACCCAGGCTGGCCAGGCACGCCAGCAGGTGGACATCCCCCAAGGGGTCCCAGACTGCAAGAGGGCACAGGCCAGGCTGAGGGACCCCCCTAGTAGATACATTAAAAAAATTCAATTAATAAACCTTTTTTTAAACATAAAAGACAGAAAAACTTAGATTAGGTCAAAATTGTTATAGCTTTAACACTTCCCATATTTTTTAATCTATACTAATAAAAGGGTAATATTCTAATTAGACCTGGAGACCTTCTGGGAGACCTTCTAGATATCCTTCCAGACAAAGCCATGGTGGTGGGGCTGAGGCAGAGGTGGTTAGAGGTGATCAGGCCAGGAGGGCAGGGTAGTTGGGGACGAGCAGGCCAGCAGAGGGGCAAGTTTGGGGCAAGCAGGCTGGCAGGAATGTGAGAGGGATGTCCGACTGCCGGTTTAAGCACAATCCCACAGGGATTGAGCAGTCAGACATCCCCCGAGGGGTCCCAGATTGGAGAGGGTGCAGGCCGGGCTGAGGGACACTCCCCCACACACACACAAATTTTGTGCACCAGGCTACTAGTTGAGGTATAATTGGCATACAACATTACACTAGTTTCAGATAATCATTACAGAGTAACGATTCAATATTAGAACACTTAACATCTTAAAGTTATTCTCTGAGTAAAAAATGTTCACCACTGAGCAACAGCTGTAGAAACTTGAAATAACTTACCTGAATAAATGGTGATTATTATCATAGTCAAATAATTTACATAATTTGATTCATCCAAGGCTGTTCAAGGGTGATCAACCATAATCAATAACCATACATTATTATCCAAGCCCTATTTTATATCAAATACCTATCCACTATACCCTTCAAAATCTGGATTCAGACCCATAAAGTATTCTAAGTTACTGGGTCTACATGAAAAATACTAACTGAATGACATTCTTCATTGTTCTTAAGTACCTGACCATAAATTCATCACTACCTTAATTTCTTCTCTACTACCTCTTCTCATTAGGCAGCTTTTCACCTATACGTTGGACAGGTGAAAAAATAGCACATGATTATAAAGAACTAATGTCTACCAAATCATGATAAAGCTTGTCCCAAAGTAATCTCCTTTCTCTGGGTTCACATACTAATTCTACTCAACAAGCATAATCATTATAGCCAGACAGCTTTAATTATATGCTCACATGCACAGAATACTACATTAATTTCGAAACAGTTAAACACATTTTTTCTTCTTGTACTTGCCTTATGTCTGCATTTAAGTACAACTCCATAGGCTCCTATAATAAAAAGAAGTAAACAGTTAGAAGCAGTATACCTACTACAGCTCTTAGAGAAATTCAAGTTCTATTGTATTTACACTAGAGGCCTGGTGCATGAAATTTGTGCACTAGGAGGGGGGTGTCCCTCAGCTTGGTCTGTAACCTATCACAATCAAGGACCCCTCAGGGATGTCCGACTACCGTTTTAGGCCTGATCCCAGCCTGGCCTGAGAGAATCTGGCCTAAATCGGCAGTCAAACATCCCCCGAGTGATGCTGTAGTGCACCGAATCAATGATATTGTTGAATATAAGCATAATTTTATGTATTATTAGGAAAGAAAAAAATGCTGTCAATTAAAACATGACATGCTATTGATTATAACATACATCTGATTTCAAAGGCATTACAATATGACTAAATTGTGTGCCTCAGAATTTATAAAATGTGGTTTGTCATTCCCAAAGACAAATAGAAGTTATTTATTCATTTATTTACCATGTAGTAAGTAAAATTTAACGTATACAAATAAAATGAAAATTATTGACAATAAGCCTAGCTGATGTAAAAGTAAAATGTAACCAAAAAATTATTGACTAAAGAAACCATGGTTCCTAATAAAAGAATGAAATGGATCTTATAACATAGAAACCATCCCTGAAACCTGTATGTTCATGTTGACCAATGTCAACCCAATAAATTAAATAAAAAAAGAAAAGAATGAAATTAAGGCAGCCTCAAGAAATTACTGATTTATTAAACTTTTAAGGGTTTTTTTAAAATGTTTTCAACTTTCAATTTGAGAATAAGAACCAATAGTTGAGAATAATTTTATTTTTAATATCTTGCTCTTAGGTTCATATCTAAATTGATGCAGACTAAATTAATAGGACCTGAATTATTAGATTCTTTTGGTGGTAGGTATAATTGTATATTGCTAAAAAAAAGTCCAAGAAATGCTAAACTTACCTTCACCTACAACCCCAAGGATCTCAAATTTATTCATCACATTACCAATGTTAGGAATCTTCATGAAGACAAACTCCTCTTTTGATATGAGCCACAAAACATGGCATCAAAAAAGAACTTCTAAGATAGTTGTCTAGTAAGTAGAACAAAAAAAGTGGCTGAAGGAAGAAATTCTCACAGGTTGGCAGGAACTTTCACACATTTCTTCTAAAGTGAAGTATTAAATGATTCCCTGAAAGAACAAACAATTACAAGCCATAAGTTTTATATTTCAGTAATCAAATAAACTATCCTATATTTTTATACAGTTCTTTTAAAACCGTATTAACATTTCACATATAAAAAAAGACATAATCATAGGAAATAAGAATCCAAAATGGAACATAAATGAACAAATGTAATTAACTGTATTTGAAAAGAGTAATGTAAACACACTGAACAGGGCCAGAGGAAAAAGAATTAACCCTAGGTAATTCTTGAAAACAGTATTTTAATACCATACTCTCCTTGAGCTTAGACAAAAAATAAATATAAATATATACTATATTCTACTTAGTTGTTTTATACAGAGATATGAAATTTCTTTATATGTATTCTAGGATTAAGCAAGTAAGTATATGTATTGTGGATAATGAGAGTTTGGTTCCTTATTCTCATAAAAAGAAGTTACAAATATAAAAAAGGGGAAGACCAGGGATAGCATGGTTCAGTGGTTAGAGCATCATCCCACACACCGAAGGGTCAGGAGTTCAATTCCCGGTCAAGGGCATGTACCTGGGTTGCAGGTTCAATCCTTGACCCTAGTCCAGGCACATGCAGGAGGCAACCAATCGACATGTCTCTATCACATTGATGTTTCTCTCTCTCCTTCCCTCCCTCCTTTCTACTCTCTCTGTGAAAGCAATGGAAAATATATCCTCAGGTGAGGATTAACAAAAAAAAAAAGAAGGAAAAAAAAGAAAAGGGAGAAAGCTTGGAATTAGAATTAACCATATAAGCTCATGCTTAATACAGAGAGATGTAGAAATAAACATAAGAGTATGTGTAAATATAATATAAAATAAATAAATAAATACACACACACACACGCACACACACACACATATATATTCCTTAGCTCTATCTGCTAGGGGAGCCTGGAAGCAATGACATTCCAGTAGCCATGAACACAATTAATGTGCCAATAAACGGAACCAGGGTTCCTGGGAGAAATGGATGATTTCCAGGCTACAGCAGAAAGTAAGGAAATGCTCAAAGAATAATTTGGGCATGTCTAAAGGACACAGGAGCCAGCTTGAGGACTCCCACTAGTGAAATGAGGAACATCTGAGTAACAAAATAAATATAATAGTAGGTTATAATCCACATAAGTATAAAAAAGTGCACCAATCCTTACTGACATAAATGGGGGAGAAGAAAAAGCTCTTTCTTAGAGTATAATTCCAAATAATAAATTTGATGAAGAAATCTGAAAAATCACCATTTGGCAAACCGCCCTGACTATAATTATTTTAGGCAAGTATCATTAATACATGATAAAACTAGTGGTTGAAAATTTGATGGAAAACAGAGTATTACCCAGTCTCAAAGTAGCTCCCTATAAGATACCTTTCAATTAGAAAGGGGAAAATAGTAATTTCATAGTAAAGAATCTTGCCAGATAGTATCTTAAGTGATCAAAATTAACACTGTTAGTAACAGGACAAGTCATATGCCTCCTGATAGGATGCATCACAACATACTCCTGTGGCATTCCTTCTAAAAAAGCAAACCCTAAATCTAAGCAGAGACAGCAGCAGACAAGCCCAAACTAAGGACATTCTACTAAACTAGAGGCCTGGTGCACAAATTCATGAACATTGAAAGGAAATTAATTAGAAGAAATATTTTAGAGGCTGGAGAGAGACTCCAGGATGTGTCTGGCTCATCTCACCTAGTCCTGATCGGCTGGACTCCAGCAGCAAGCTAACCTACCAGTCAGCATTTCTGCCCCTGGGTGGTCAGCACACATCATAGTGACTGCTCGAGCGGTCGACGAACAGTCAGACATTTAGCATATTAGGCTTTTATATATATAGATAGCGGGCCTGTATTCTTTAAAAATGTCTATGTGATGAAAGACAAAGAATGAGGAACTCTTCCAGAAAAGAAAATTAAGAGTCATGAAAACTAAATATAATGCATTATCCTGGATTAGAATCTGGACAAGAAAAAAATTGCTATAAAGATAACTGATAACATTTAAATGTCTACAGATTATATAATATTATGTCAATGATTATTTTGATAACAGTATAGTGGTTATGTAAAACAATGTTCTTGTTTTAAGAAATTATGAAATCGGTGAAAGTGGTCAAAAGGTACAAACATCTAGTTAAAAAATAAATAAGTCCTAGGGATGTAATGTACGGCATTGTGCCTATAGCTAGTACACTGATGGTAGGAATGTAAACTAAGGCAAGCTTTCTAAAGAGTAATATGGCTATAGTTAACAGCTTTAAAAATGTTCATATCATGGATAGAAGTATCTGACAAAAACCTACATCATTTTTAAATGTGAAATATTAGACACAGTCCTTTTAAAAATTAAGAACCTAACAAGATGTCTTACAATTAATACTTATTAATATTAACATTACCCTGGTGGGTTCTTGCCAGCTCAGTAAAATAAGAAAAAAACAAATGAATAAAATATATAGTATTGGAAAGAGGGAAACACAATAGTATTTATAGATATTATTATCTACATAAAAAATTCAGAGAAATTTAAAAATTATAAGTGTTAGCAAGGTAGCTAAATATAAATTTAATATACAAATATCAACTGCATCTGTAAACATCAACAAGAAACAAAATTTAAGTTTTTAAAATCACATTTACAATAAAAAAGTGGCTTAGATTAAATAAAAGTCAATACCCTCATACAGCTATGTGTTTATAATTATAAGATACATATGAACTTATGGAAAGTGCTGTTAAAATATGATAAAGGGTTCTATTTGTGATATAAACTATCTGAGAGAGTAGTTCTGAGCTTGTGTTATTAAGGAACTTTTCCATGCACAGCATGTAGTGACCTTGACAAATGGGTAAGTTTTGTATAAAAGGAGAGGGAAAGGGAGGTAGGTGCAGAACAAAGGACTACCATAAAGTGTGATACATTAAGGATTAAGTTTCTAAGATAATAGGCTGAGTTTAATCACTGGGCTGTGCACCTGAAACTAATATAATATTGTATGTCGACTGTAATTTAAAAATTAAAAAAAATATTTTAAGAAAGGCAAAAAAAAAAAAAAAGTGGCTTAGGATTTAACATAACAAAATATATTCAAGGCCTTTATTCAAATATCTTCACTAATAAAAGCATAATATTAAAATTAACTGTTTCTTCGGGATGGCCTAAGCCATGCCCACCAGCCAATCAGAGTGACTGTATGCAAATTAGCCTAGCCAAGATGGCGGAGGCCGCAGCCCCGTGCTCCGCCATCTTGGGAGCCTGGGTCCTGGGAAGGCATCTGGCGCCCTGGGCCGGCCAATGCCTTCCCAGGCAGAGAAGCATTCCAGGGAAAGCGGGATCAGCCGGCAGGACCCCGCGGCCCCCCGCTGGGAGGCCGATCGGTGGCCAGTGCCACCCGAACGGCCTCCTGGGCGGAGATGCCTTCTGGGGGAAGCGGGGACCAGCCGGCGGGACCCGAGGCCCCCTCCTGGGAAGCCTGGGGGGTGGGGGGATGGGACCAGCCGGGGGACCCCATTCCCCCTCCTGGGAAGCCTATGGGGTAGCCAACACCACCCCATCGCTTCCCAGGCGGATGGCCCAGAGGGTCAGTGGGAGCTGTGGCCAGTCTGAAAACTGCCCTTAGCCCCTCATCCAGGCTTGCCACACCCCCTGGGGTGAGGGTCTCCACTGGGGAGCTTGACCAGCCTGCAAACAGACATTGGCCCCTCACCCAGGCTAGCCAGGCACACCAGCAGGTGGACATCCCCAGAGGGGTCCCAAACTGTGAGAGGGCACAGGCCGGGCTGAGGAAACACCCCCCCCCCCACTGCCCCAGTGCACAAATTTTTGTGCACCGGGCCCCTAGTATATATATAAAGATGACCTAAATAAATGGAATTATCCCGATTTTAAGCTAGGAAGAATCAATACTCTCATATTAACCTACACAGTCAATGCAATCTCAATCAAAATCCCAGGGTTTTCTAAAATATATGTGAAAGAGCAGAGTTCCAAGTAGAGTTCACACCCACCTTAGAAGAAAAGTAAGAAGGCTCAGCCTTGAGATTATGATATGGCAGTATGCTCTACCTAATATATTGAGGGTTAGAACTGAGCTATAGAAGGTAAGACAGGATGCTCCTGGCACAGATATAGACAAATTAGTCAATGGAACTGATGTGAGAGCGGAACAGCAAACTATACTTTAATATCCCTACAGCTCCACTGTCAACTCCCACTGAATTCAGTTTGTTTTCTACACAAAAGTCTTTAGGATAAATCAGATCATGTCACTTCTCTGCTCAAAATTTTCCAATGGTCTCTCTTATCATTAAGAGTGAAAGTCCAAGTCCACATAAGCCACAAGGCCTTAACCTGCCCTCCTCTGACACCATCTGTGACTAGTCTCTCTCTTTTTCTGAACTCCAGCCACACATATACCAAGAAAGGCACAGTTGTTCCTAATCCTAAGTATTTCTTTATCACTCTAACATTTATTTTAGGTCAGATTCTTATTAACTGATTTTTTATTCAATATTTACCAAAAAAAAAAAAGCTTTTGAAAAAGGCAAGAGAAAGCAGACATTATTATTTCAGAAACATTTAATGTAACGAAATCATAAATTTTAAAAGGTGACTGGGATATTTAGAGAAAATGATGTCAATTTCAGAAGAAATTAATAAATATTTTATTCATTCATTTATTAAACAATTACTGATTGACTAACATGTTTCAGGAAATAGATAAATAAGACACACAAGACAGTAATGAACAGTATAGGCCCTCAAAGAGATTTTTGATTTTGCTGAGGAAGGAAAAATGTAAGAATATTATCAGATATTATATATGTTATAAAAGGGAAAGAAGGAGTGATTATTCAGAGAGGTCTTTCTAAAAAAGTGACATCTGAGGTAAAATATCAATAACAAGGTGCTACCCACATGAAAATCAAAGTCAGTTACATTCCAAGTAAAAGATTCTCAGAGTACTTGAGAATGAATCATTCTTTCATTTTCTGTGACTGATTTGGAAAAACACCCAGGAAACATATAAATATTCCATTCTCCACCAATAATGGTATATGGCTTATTTTAAAGGAAAATAGAATTAAAGATTAAATCATTCCCACTAAGAAGATTCAGCACCCTAAAAGTTCTGTATGTAAGTATATGTAAAGAACATTTGGTCCCACCTATTCCCTGTGGAAATCAAAACTGAATAATGCAAACTGGGAATTAGCATTTAAATGTGTGACCAGATACACAATATAGGTGTCAAGAACAGTCTTTTAAATACTAATATCCACACAGAGGAAAAATATGCCAAACTGAATTTAACTATGTAAACAAAAGGGGGACATAGTAGAGCCCACAAGCTCAGGAAGCTACATGGCAGGTCTGGCGACCTCAGGGACTGAAAGTCATCCCAGGCCTATAGCTTCCTTAGCAAAAGTCAATCTTTACCTTCAGTGAGCCTCGCCCATTGTTCTTATGCATCTAGAATAACATATCTTTGAATAATTTTCTTTTCCAGACCCCTGGAAGGCACCACAGCACAAGACCACAGGACCCCTCCTTGTTACACCGCATCTCTAAAGTACTGTAAATGTTAAATGTTACCTGTCCTGCACCCACCAATATAAAATAAATGTTTCTCCGGTTTGCTTTTTATCCAATCCCAGAGATTTTCCCACTATGCTTTATTCCACCCTCCTTAATCTATAACCAGTGGATTCCATGTAACCCCTTTATGTCTTCTCCTTTGATTCTAAATGTATAAAGTGAACTGCAAAACTGCCATTCTCTGGAGCATTTTTTCAATCTGTTGAGATCTTGCTTCTGAGCATGTACTCAAAATTTTGGCTCAAATAAATTCATATAAAACTTTTCTATAGATTTGGACGTTCTTATGCCAACAACTACTTATGTGAATAAAATTGATTAATTTTTAAGGTATAAAAACTTGGATGAAATGTCCCTTTGAAGATAAATACACATTCTGGAGGAAATACTTTTTTTAAAAAAACAGCCCTAAGATCCCAAAGATTTAACAAGATTGTAAAGAACTACCTGGCTGAAATAAAGGCAAAAGAATAGAACCCAGAGAGGTAGTTCAAATACCCGGAATGGTTTTGGGACTCTGGCACTTCAAGGCCCAGGAAAAAAAGGGGGAAAGACAGCTTGCTCTTAAAACCCTTACAAATCCATGGGCAAAAAATGTCAAGTGCAAGACTGTTTCAAAAGGAGGAAGTCTGATAAGACACCACTCACTTGAAATAGAAACCCTAAAGAGCTATACTCCCAGGATAGCAGAAACCAGAAAGAAATCAGTCCTTGGACAGACTTGAATGACAGCTTTATGTCATCTGGGTGACCTAAGTAAACCTCTAAGTGTACCTTGGATTGTTGTATTGAGTTGGTCCCACATTCAGATTGGTGGTGCCACCAGCTATCTGGTTGAAGCAAATGGGAAGGGTGAGGTTAGAGTGCAAAAAACCAAAAACAAGACTCTGCAGAAGATAGCACCAATCTAGGCCTCACAATATACTACAGGTTTCTCCTTTACATTGTGCAGTACATAATAGCCAGATACACAAGGTAATAAAAAACCACTAACAAGAACCAATAGAAACGACTAAAGCAGAAAATGACCCAGAAAGGCTTGTAATGTTAGAAATTATCAGGAATAGCTGATAAAACAACTATAATGTTGAATTAATAAAAACTCAAGGTTCGAACATTTTGACAGGACTTGAAGGACTAAAAGGTAAAAGAACAAATTTGAAAAAATAAATTAGAATTCTAGAACTGCAAGTTAGAATAACAGCAAAGGAATTCAGCAGACAGTTAAGAGAGAAAAATATCAGGATATAGAAGATTTGACCAGCCCTAACTGGTTTGGCTCAGTGGATAGAGAATCGGCCTGCGGACTGAAGGGTCCCAGGTTCAATTCCGGTCAAGGGCATGTACCTTGGTTGCGGGCACATCCCAGTGGGGAGTGTGTAGGAGGCAGCTGATCGATGTTTCTCTCTCATCGATGTTTCTAACTCTCTATGCCTCTCCCTTCCTCTCTGTAAAAATCAATAAAATATATTTAAAAAAAAACTTGACCAAATGAACAGATAAACTGCAGCAAAAACTATAGAATATCTTTTTTTTCTCAAAGTTCACACAGAACATTGAAAAAGACTGATATTGTTCTAGGCCATAATGCAATCCAAAACAAATGACAAGGATTGAAGTGCCAGGATGTTCTCTCTCTTCTCCACAATTCAAGTATGCAAAAAATCAACAAAAGAAATAATTTTAAATGTTCCTGTTTGTAAATTAGTACAGTTTTAAACTAAGCTATAGATCAGTCAAAGAAGAAATCATAAAAGGCATTTAAAATATAAATTTATGGGAAGAAGCTAGAACTATGCTTGGGGGCAACTGGAAGCCTTATATATGCGTATATCAGAAAATATTTTTTAGAAAATTAATAAACAAAGCATGAATCTCAAGACCCTAAAAAAAGAACAGGAAAATAAATGCAAGGAAAATATAAAGAATGAAATAATTAAGAGCAGAAATTCATGAAATAAAAAACACATGAAGCAGTTCACAACAGGCATCCCCAAGATGTGCTACTTTGGCCTGTGGGTTATTTTCAGCTGAAGGCAGTGGAGACCTTGAAGGCTCATAAGAAGTTTTAACTTCTCCCTTAAAGAATTTAAATTGGAGGCCCAGCTGGTGTCCTATGAACCAGGAGGTCATGGTTCAATTCCCAGTCAGGGTATATGGCTGGGCTGTGGGCTCGATCCCCAGTGTAGGGCAAACAGGAGGCAGCCAATCAATGAAAGCTGAACTACATTGCTAGGGGATGCATATATAAGTGGTAAATCTATTTTAAAAATAAGTAGTAAATCTGGGAGAAACCAAGATGGCGGCACAGGTAAACACCTGGAATTGCTGCCTCGCACAACCATTTCAAAACCACAATGAGAAGAAAAAACGGACACTATCCAGACCCACAAGAAGGCTGGCTGAGTGGAAATTCTACAATTCGAAAGAGACTGAGACTCAGAGGAGTTGCGGAGTGAAGTGCAGAGGTACGGAGGAGCATGAAAAGGGCTCGCAAAAAGGACTGGCAACTGAGGACGCAGTTCTCTTTTTCAATATGGAGGGAGTCACAAGCTCCCGATGACTCTGAACTCAGTTCCAGGCTAGTTTCTGGGGACCCAGACTCATACAGGGAGGAGTTGGACTGTTTGGCACCAGGAGGAAATCCACAGCGGCTTTCTCTCAGCGGTGCCGAGGAACACTGAGACCTGGTGCCTCTTAGGGCAGGGCTGAGAATCAGCCATAGCTGTTTGCTCCGCCCTGTTGATTCCCCGAGACCCCGCCCCACCCAAGCTACAGGCAGAGGCTTTTGCATATAAAAGGCTGGGTAGCCAAGGCAGAAGCTAAAATAACATCTCCTTAGAGATCTAAGAGCCAGTGTACCCAGTGGTCAGAGCGGGACCACCCAGATTACAACTCCTCAGATCAAAAGGGGCACACTCAGGGGGCAGACTCAGTGAGCACCAAAGCCCCACTGAAGCAAGTTTTGCCCCATAAGGGTGTCTCCAGCACAGAAGTTCTCCCACCATAGACACAGCTGGTTTTCACAGCCAAGTGGCCTGGAGGTCAATCCCTACCAGTGACACCAACAACAATTAAGGCTTAGCTACAAGACTGTGCACAAAGCCTACAAAGAGGTGCACCAAGAGTGTCCACCTCAGGTAATTGGGAAGGCTGAGTCACTGGGCCCTATAGGACACCTAGCACAAAAAACAACTCTATCAATGCAGGGAAGCAGCCAAAATGCACATACAAACAAGTCACAAATGACAGAAATGGAGGAAAGCAAACGACTGGATATAGAGTTCAAAACCACAGCTATAAGGTTTTTCAAGAATTTTCTAGAGACCACTGATAAATTTAATGAGACCCTCGAGGATATGAAAAAGGATCAGCTAGAAATTAAGTATACTCTGACTGAAATAAAGAGTAATATACAGAGATCCAACAGCAGACTAGAGGATCGCAAGAATCAAGTCAAAGGTTTGAAATACGAAGAAGCAAAAAACACCCAACCAGAAAAGAAAAAAGAATCCAAAAACATGAAGATAGAGTAAGGAGCCTCTGGGAAAACTTCAAGCGTACCGACATCAGAATTATAGGGGTGCCAGAAGAAGAGAAAGAGCAAGATATTGAAAACCTATTTGAAGAAATAATGACAGAAAACTTCCCCTCCCTGGTGAAAGAAATGGACTTACAAGTCCAGGAAGTGCAGAGAATCCCAAACAAAAGCAATCCAAGGAGGACCACACCAAGACACATCATAATTAAAATGCCAATGGCAAAAGACAAAGAGAGAATCTTAAAAGCTGCAAGAGAAAAGCAGTCAATTACCTACAAGGGGGCACCCATACAACTGTCAGCTGATTTCTCAACAGAAACTTTGCAGGCCAGAAGGGAGTGGTAAGAAATATTCAAAGTGATGAAAACAAGAACCTACAACCAAGATTACTTTACCCAGCAAAGCTATCATTCAGAATTGAAAGTCAGATAAAGAGCTTCACAGACAAGAAAAAGCTAAAAGAGTTCATCACCACCCAACCAGTATTATATGAAATGCTGAAAGGTATCCTTTGAGAAGAGGAAGAAGAAGAAAAAGTAAAGATAAAAATTATAAACAACAAATACATACCTATCAACAAGTGAACCTAAAAATCAAGTGAATAAAAAAAATTTGATGAACAGAATAAACTGTGAATAGAACAGAATCAGGGGCATAGAAAGGGAGTGGAGTGACAATTCTCAGGAGGAAAGGTGTGTTGGGGTGCGGAAAGAGATTGGACAAAAATTGTACACCTATGGATGAGGACATTGTGGGGGAGGGATAAGGGCACAGGGTGGGTTGGGAACTGGGAGGAGGGGAGCTATGGGGGGGAAAGAGGAACAACTATAATAATATGAAAATAAAGATTTTTTTAAAAATAAGTAGTAAATCTATTAAAAAATAAGTGATTAAGGTAGTGTTTCTTCTATAAATCAGGATATAAATTACTTTCAGGGAGATTCGGAAGAGATACTTAATGAGATTGGGTATGTGGCAAGCTGCAAATGATAAAAGCTATAGGAACTATCAAGAAGGAAGACCACCACCCACCAGATTTATTACTTAAAACAGGCAGTGACTGCTCAATCCAACTTGGCAACTAATTTCTCTTAAGTGTAACCCTTAGCTTCATTATATACTCATTATAGTCCATTAGCATGCTAAACAACACACCCCATGCCACTATGATCTGAAGTGGAAAGCCCATAAAAGGACACAAATGACCAAGAGTTCCTCTGAAAAATCTCCACCCCTTTTTAGAGAAGATCCTAAATATCCTCCCCCCCTTTATTGAATACCATACTCCCATCCCAATTAAATAAACATCAATAAAGGAAGCAAATTCTAAAGGGGGTGGGGTGGCTGCTCTATCTATGGAGTAGCCCATTCTCATACAGCTTCACTAATGAACTCACTTTTACTTTCAACTCTATGCTAGCTCAAGTTTGAATTCTTTCCTTGGCAAAGCCAAGAACCCAGAGTGGGTTGTGGACTTTTGGGTCCCTGGACCACTGGGATGATTGTGTCAATAAGACGGTTTTCTGCGACCATGATAATGTTCTATTTCTTTACTTGTGTGACAAATAGACATTAATTAGAGTGTATAATTATATTTTATGTATTTCTACTGTTATATTCCACAATAAAACAAATTTTTAAGAACTCAAACAGTAATTCTGACAATGACATCATATATAAGTAGTTATATTAGGGGCATAAATACACTATTGGGGACCAGCTATAATTATAGAAAAATATTAATCATGCTCTGTTAACTGTGGTGGTTTTGTTCTGATTAGAGAAAGCACATTCTACCTGGCTGGAAGTTGTACGCCCTGGGAGAGGGAAGCTCACATCAGAATGCAGTCCATCCTCTGGAAAGATTTACAACCTCGTGGCCAAAGCAATCTAGTCCTGGAAGCACCTGCTCTTTATAACCTCCAGCCCCTATTGCCTGCAATCTGGTCCAGAGGTGCCCATAGGCACCCACCCTCTGCGATGCCCTCCCCCCGGACCCATATGACTTGTAACCTATAATGATTATTCTGTGCCTACTTTCCCATATCTGTAATTTCTACTTTCCCACGTAATCTTTGTCCTTCTACCAAATATAAGCAACTGGCTTATAGGGAGAGGTAGAGCAGATTTTTGTGGATGACCTGCTGCCCTCCCATCCTGCTGGCATTACTGGAATAAACACTCATATGATTCAAGCCTACCCCGATTCATTGGGTCATGTAGTGACAGGCAGCCTGCATCCTTTGGTTGTCCGGTTATAGTTCCTTTATCATTTATATGGAAGTAAATGATAAACATTGGCCAAAAAAGTTTAACTAAACTATCTCTCTCTGAGGCTCAGACTCCACAAAATGTACTGTGTCTAGTGCTGGGTATCAACAACAAAGCCAAAACCTCCCTGTGATGGATAAATGGATGCTGATTATGCCCATAAGGAGTTGGTAAGGAAACTAGGTGAGCTGGGCCTCAGTGAAAGATGATTGACATCCAAATGCCTGAAGACTTTGCAAAAGAGGGAGTACAGCAGGCAATAATAATTTGGATTATTTCAGAGGGAAGAACTAAGATCAGTGATAGAAGTGAAAGGAGATAGATTTCAGCACAATAGTGATTTGACAACAATGAACCATTAATGGTAACTCATTAATTTTATAAGTATCTGTCAGATACTTATAGTGGACCAGTCCATTTATAGAGCTATGGAATACAGCAGTGAACAACACAGATATGGTCCCTGCTCTCATGGAGCCTACTAAGGGGAGACAAGCAAACGTGATCATTCCAGACAGTGAGGAGAAGATTTGCTACCCCAAAATATGCCTCTTTGGCATAAGCACTATTTTGAGTTAAAGGCAATAAAAACTCAAGATTCAAGAAAAGCTCTTTACCTCCCCCCTCAACTGCCTAAATTTATAAGGGAAATGGGGCCTGTACCAGGAAGAGAGCTGTTACCACATGCTTTTTTACCTGCATAACAAAGCAACCTTTGTTTTCCAAAAATCTTCTCTGGCCTTCCTGTAAAACGCCTCTCCCTCTTTGTATGCCAGATCCTTATCCTTCTCCCTAGCTAAGGATGTTATATGCCATATTTTCCAGCATATAAGATGACTTTTTAACCCAGGAAAATCTTCTCAAAAGTCGGGGGTCCTCAATGGAGCCGGACGGAGACCGCAAGTGTCTCCGGTCGGCTCCTTTTTGTGCTGCATATGGCCTCCGTCTGGACTTTTTAACCCCGGAAAATCTTCTCAAAAGTTGGGGGTTGTTTTATACGCCCAGTCGTCTTATACGCCGGAAAATATGGTAAGCTTCTGTTACCTGGCTGCTCTTTGTATCTTAGTATATTCTTATGAGGCCCCATATCTATGTAAATGTTTTTCTTCTGTTAATCTGTTTTATGTCAATATAATTATTTAGACCAGCCAAAGAACCTAGAAGAGAAAAATTTTCTACCCCTATAGCAGTGACAAGGATTATAAAGGGAAAAAATAGTCTTATGGTAGAAAGTTATGAAGACTGAGAAGGGGTCCTTTAGATAGGATGGTCTGGGAAAGGCCTGTCTGAAGAGTAAGATTTGAGTAAAATCTGTTTAATGCAAAGAAGGAAGCCATGGAACAAGGATATGAAAAGAGCATTTGAGGCAGTACAAAGAGCTGTATAAAACTTGATAAATTCAAGGACAGAGAAGATCTATAATCTAAAGCACAGCAGACAAGAGGACCAAGAGAGAACAGGAAGAGACCACTGGTTGTAGTTCGGCCTTGATAGAAAGAGTCCTATGCTAAACTAGATGTGCTCTATGGTCCCTTCCAAAGCAAAGATCTAAGAATCTCTCAAAAATCATTTGTGTTTTGTCCTAGCTGGTTTGGTTCAGTGGATAGAGCATCACCTTGCTGACCTAAGGGTCACAGGTTCTATTCAGGCCAAGGGCACATACCTCGATTGCAGGCTCCTCCCCAGCCCGGGCCATGGTTGGGGAGCATACAAGAGGCAACCAACCGATGTGTTCCTCTCACATCGATATTTCTCTCTTTCACTCTCTCTAAAAATCAATGGGAAAATATCCTCTAGTGAGGATTTTTAAAAAATCATGAGTTTTTTATTACTAACCACTAACTTCATAAATAACAGAATGCATTTTAAAGCAAATCTGTCTTGCACTGAGAAACACACCTAAAAAATAAGTAATCTTGGCAAGTATGCAGGTATCTACCTACAAGAACTGACAGAAACATAAAGCTTATAATTTATTTCATATGTCATTAGTACTAAATTTAAGAGATACCTGAGCCTTGAAGGTTTCCTTTGTTGCTGAAATAATAATCATCATCTCAAGGGATCTTTTCTTCTTTGAAAAGAAAGTACAAAAATCAGTTGAGTTTTGTTTTTGTTTCTGGTATTGTTTTTACACATACAAATGAGAGATAATGCACTCCCATTTGCTTGTTGTTGTTTTTTTAAAATCCTCACCCAAGGACATGCTTATTGATTTTAGAGAAAGAAGGAGAGAGGGAGGGAGGAAGAGAGAGACATTGATGTGAGAGAGAAACATCTATTAGCTGTCCCACCTATGTGCCCTAAATAGGGATAAAACCACAACCTAGGCCTATGTCCTGATCAGAAATCAAACCCGCAATCTTTCAGTGTACAGGATGACATTCCAACCAACTGAGCCATACCAGCCAGGACCCTGCTTGTTTTCTTCCGGGATGCAACCACCTGACCAATAACCAATAGGATATTCAGTATGCTTTATTCCCCCAATAGTAGAGGTTCATTTGATTTTTTATTTATAAACTAGAGTCCCGGTGCATGAAATTCATGCACAGGTAGGGTCCCTAGGCCTGACTGACAATCAGGGCCGATCTGTGGGGCGACTGGCAGGGCAATCAGGGAGCCCCTGCTGGCACCTGCCTTGGCTGGCCTGGGCATGGAGGCTGGGGGCAGCTCCTACATTGAGCATCTGCCCTCTGGTGGTCAGTGCACATCATAGCAATGGGTTGTTCTACCAGTCGATTTGCATATTAGGCTTTTATTATATAGGACTAAAGGCCCAGTGTACAGAATTTGTGCATGGGTAGGGTCCCTAGGCCTGGCCCATGACCAGGGCCGATCAGACCTTCCTTCCCTCAGCTGCTGGATGCCAACTTTATATAGATATGGGACCTCATAAGAATATACTAAGATACAAAGGCCGGACCTTCATTCCACACCACCCCCTGGTGGTCAGCGCATGTCATAGTGAGCAGTCAAATTCCTGACTGGTCTAAACACTGAGGGAACAATTTGCATATTAGCCTTTTTTTATATAGGAAGATATAGTCTCTAATTCAGTTCCCCGTGATTAAAACAAACTGATATTTAACTATCATGTATAGCATACACACAGTTTAATAGCATAAAAAGTACAAACTATCAAACATGTAAATTGTCTTCCACTCTTTATCTTTAGAAGCCTTACACAAATAAGTAAATCTAACATCAATTCAATGTATCTCTTATCCAGCTACTTGATATTTCTCTAGGCACTACCAACCATATTCAACTCCCACCCCTTCCTGAGAATCTGAGGGTCTCAGGGTTCAGATTGGAAAAAAAGAGCTGTGGAGGCTAAAAAAAACTAATTTTCCTCCCACCTAAATTATCCTAGCTAGGTTAATGATTAAACTAACAGAAACAGATTAACAAGAGAAAATGTACATTCAGCAGTGCCATGAGACCCCTCCAGACAGTTTGGGCAATTGAGGCTTTTATGTGATTTTGGAGCTGAGGAGAAGGGGAGAGAAATAGTGGTTTGGGGCTTCAAAGGGGAGGAAGACAACTCACATGAACACAGAAAAGCAAATATTTTGTACATAAATATTTGCTGGGCCATCTTTAACAATGAGACACAGAGAAGACTTTGAACAAATGGACCTTCCTATCTGTCACATACTAGTTTATATTAAACTAGTTATCTGATGCTATCCCCATTTCTGGACCAGGTTCTCTTCCTAAATTCCTTTTAGGCAGTTAGGGAAGAGGTTAAAGTTTTTCCTGAGTCTTTTGTTCCTTAATAACTAGCCTAAAATCAATATTGCAAAATACACACTGAGTGGCCAGATTATTATGACCACCCCATCAGTAATTCGTTGGGCCACCTTTTGCCTTCAATACTGCGGCCATTCTTCTTGGCATTGATTCCATGAGATGCTGAAAGGTGATGCAAGGAATCTGACACTATGCCTGATGAATAGCACTGTCCAGTTCTGTGAGATTTGATGGTTGTGGAACCAGCTGCCTGATGGCTCTTTTAACTTCATCCCACAAATGCTCAATGGGATTGAGATCTGGTGATGGTTGAGGCCACCTAAGCAAGGTAAAGTCTCCCTCATGTTCTTGAAACCACTCCTGCACAATACGAGCACTGTGGCATGGCACATTGTCTTGTTGGAAGAAGCCATCTCCACTGGGATACGCCATCAACATAATAAGATGAACTTGATCAGCAACGATATTTAGGTATGTTGTGCTAGTCAGACGTTTATAATGATCTAGTCCTTTAGCAACTTCAGCATCAAATTATAGCTAATTTGCCTACAAACGTCAGGTAGTTATAATAATCTGGCCACTCAGTGTATATTTTGAGGTATAGAACTCTGCTTCCCTTCAGTGCTAAATTGGGATCAGAGAAATTCAAGATTCATATTAATACTGTACTATTTAAGATAGACTTTGGTTTAAAAGATTTTGAAAGTATCTGCATGAAAATGTAAGTATCAACTTTTTCATGATTTCTAGGAGAAAATTTGTTTTGATCTCCAAATTCTAAATAACTAAATTTAAAATAAACTTAGCAGAAGTTGTGGACCACCTAAGATTTTGCAGGGTTGATGTAGGTAAGAATATGTGGCCTGGGTTATTATCCTCTACTCCAAATAAAATAATCTTCAGATAAAAAATGATAGAAAGAACTGAAGTCCAAGACTATCTGAAGATCACTTTATAGCTCACAGCACCTGGCCTCGGGTAGGGCATAGTAACTGGCTGACCTTAGCCTGCACTTCCCAAGAAGCCCAAGAACCAATAGATTCAGTTGCCAACTTCAGACACACCAGAGCACCACCCAACCATCTGAACAAATGACACACTCAAAGGGCAAACTCAGGAAATACCAGAGGCTCACTATAGTCAATCTTGCTATATAGGGAAAGCCCCCGCATAACAACTCCTCCACTGAAGTCATGGCAAGTCCTCAAAACCAACCAGTCTGAGGGTCAATCACTCTCAACAGCATTCAAGCCTCAATTACAACAGGAGAGCACACACAACTCAAACAAAGGATACACCAAGACCATCCAGTTCAGATGACTAGGGAATCTGTTCCACTGGGCCCCATAGGATACCTACCACATAAGGCCACCCTACCAATATGGGGAGATATAGCAGCTCTACATAATACATACAAACAAATACAGAGAGGAAGCCAAAATGAGGATAAAAATAAGCATGTTCAAAATGAAAGAACAGCAGAAAACTCCAGAAAAAGAACTAAATAAAATGGAGAAAAGCAATCTATCAGATACAGAGTTCAAAACACTGGGTATAAGGATATTCAATGATCTCAGTGAGAACTTCAACAAAGAGATAGAAAACATACAAATAGAAATAGAAAACATAAAAAAGGACCAGTCAGAAACAAAGACTACAATAACTGAAATGAATAATACATTAGAGGGAATGAACAGCAGATTAAATGAAGTGGAGGACTGAATATGTGATTTAGAAGATAAGTTAGCAGAAAACACCCAATTAAAGCAGCAAAAAGAAAAAAATAATGTAAAAAATGAGTGTAGTTTAAGTGGCCTCTGGAAAACCAAGTGTACTAACATTCACATCATAGGGGTACCAAAAGGAAAAGAGAGAGAGCAAGAAATTGAAAAACTATTTGAAAAAAATGACAGAAAACTTCCCTAACCTGGTGAAGTATATGGACATACAATTCCAGAAACAGAGAGTCCCAAACAAGATGAGCCCAAAGAGGCCCACACAAAGGCACCTCATAATTAAAATGCCAAAGGTTAAAAGACAAATCTTAAAAGAAACGATCCTAGCCAGTGTGGCTCAGTGGTTGAGCGTTTGTCTACCTATGAACCAGGAGGTCATGGTTCCATTCCCAGTTGGCTACAGGCTTAATCCCCAGTGTGGGGTGTGCAGGAGGCAGCTGATCAATGATTCTCTCTCATCATTGATGTTTTTTTATCTCTCTCTACCTCTCCTTTACTCTCTGAAATCAATTATTTTTTTTAATTAAAGAAACAACCTAAATATGCATCATAAGGGACCTGATTAAATTAATTATGGTACATCTATTCAGTTTTTTAAGCTAGACTTGGAAGTGAAATATGTATATACTCGAATACAGCAATTAACAAACAAGTTTTCTCACTAATTTTCCAATAAATCAAAATTCTACTTAAAATTGCATTCTAATTTAATACCAATTATGTATGTTTTGTACACTGAGGTTTATTACTATTTTTTTAAGTTTGAAAATTCACTAACTGAAAAGTATAAAAGTACATGATAGAGTTATTGGTACTAAAGACATCAAGAGATTTCAAACACTGTCAATAATCTGGAAAAGTCACAAATGTTGCTTCCAGGCTAAACAGTGTTAATGCTGTCACAAATTAAGCTTCTTATCATGTCTCTAGATTTACAACAGAGATTTTGAAACTTAAGTTTCTTTCACCAAGCCAAAGTATCAGATTTATGGCTGACCTTGACAACTTTCATTTTCTCAGTTATAAACAAGGATCCTCTGTTGGATGATCTCTGAGGTCCCTTCTAGCTTTCAAGTTCTACAATTTCATTTCTAAACACTCATAATCACTCAAACTGAAATAAGTGTCAAAATCCTCAACTAATAAAGGCCAATTCATTGGAGACCAGTGTGAAATACATAAAATATATCCTCTCTCTTTTCATTATAGTCCCAAATCATTTTCCAAGGTAAGTTTCAAGAACAGTTGAGTAAAATCATCTTAGAACAAGAGAAGGAATGGAGTGATTACCTTTTAGCCTATTTCAGAAAAAATGCAAAATCAGAATAAGAGGAGTACTATTGGCCAAACACCTGGTGATCGAGCTATTCCTGGGAGGAACACTTATGTTAAGGGGGACAGGGGGAGGAAACAAATAGTAATAATGACTAGACAGCAGCAACTTTGCAAGGCATGAAGAGGAAGTCTGGGATATTTTCCAAATGGGTTGGGAGGAAATTATTTTTATTTATAGAGATATTTGTGTCCTATTTAAAATACAGAAATAACTGAAGAAAATCAAGCTAAAGATCTTACACTTCTTCAGCTGTTTGTCCTGCTAAGTTTAGAAGGGAAAGTAACATTACTTTGACCAAACAAATGCAGTCAAAATTACAATAAATTTCATCAAGGCCATTAACTGATGAAAGCATTCAATTAAGTTCAAAAGAAATATGAACACAGGACTAAAAAATAATAAAAATGTAATATATTAAAAGAAAAGATAGATAGGCTCTTTCCCTATCTATCTGATAGAAGGAGGTGTGAAGGGGGGGACAACAAGATATGATTAAGAGGACTTTTCAGTTACAACTCTCCCACATGCTAACTTAATGTTGAGCTGAGCAGCATCTTGAAGATTTCATTTATTTCCACTTTTAAACTCAGGTTAAGTGTCCCTGACACCAAATACATGGCCTCTTTTCCAACACCAACTCTCTGACACCAACTGGGTGCCCTACAATCGATTCTAACACTACCCAGAATTAACACCAAATTTCACAGGTTTAAGGGCTCAGTCCCACAAAACTTCACTCACTTTAGAGGCTATAAGTCCTGGATCCCCAGGCCACGGGCACTTCTGTCTGACATGGCTAAAAAAGTGGGAGTTCTCACAACCCCTTCCTCAAGTTTGAATAATTCCCTAAAATGACTCACAGAACTCAGGAAAATGCTTTAGTTATCACTATCAGTTTATTATAAAGGATATACCTTAGGAACCGCCAAAGGGAAGAGATGCACATTACAATAAAAACTGAAGAGTAAAAT
>PVJC01022654.1:0-27004 GCA_004026665.1 Murina feae
GTCTATGGAATTGTCAACAGATCTTATGGACAATCCTCAATGCTGACAAATTGGAGTGACGTGGGAGAGAAAACTGTCTCAGTTTTCATGGAGTTTTATGTTTCAACAAACCTGAAAAGCAACTGGGCAATAATGACAAACAGCCTTACAACGTCCATTTCGGTCACTCCTAGGACTATCCTAGGTGTGCACATTGGAACGTTGACATATGGACCTACCTTTATCAGTTTTCTTTGTAACTATGAAAATCTGGCAATCATTTGGATGGCTAATAGCATTTGGATGGCTAAATAAATTGGTAAAGCTATGTAATGGAATATCATGCAGACAACTAAAGATTAGGTTTGGTGAATTTAAAGGACAATTAGTCAACATTATTTTAAAAAATAATGTTAGATATTCTATATGTATTGAGATATTTATTTATAGTAAACATGCATTTATATTGATACTATTTTGAGTAAAATACTGAAGATATGTTGAGTCAATTGAATATCCACTGGGGAAGAACACACCATTAAAAATTGCTTCCAGATTTACTATAGATTTAAATCTTAAAAGATGAACAATAAAGAATGTAGGAAAAAAACCACATTTTCATAAACATGAGTAGGCAGAATTCTCAAACAGAATACAAAGAGTACTGAACCATAAAGAAAAAAATAATAAGACTAGCATATTGTTTAACATGATGAAGAGAGTACAGATGCGGGCCACAGTGTAGAAGGACACATTTGCAATGCATTTGTCTAAAAAGGATTCATAACCAGAATGTATAACGAACTACCAAGATCAATAAGAAAAGGAAATAGCTTAGAAGAAAAGTGAACAAAAGATGTTTTTAAATTTATTGATTTCTAGAGAGAGAGGAAAGGAGGGAAAGGGGGAGAGAAAGAGAGGGAGAGAGAGAGAGAGAGAGAGAGAGAGAGAGAGAGAGAGAGAGAGAGAGAAACATCGGTAGATTGTCTCTTGTATGCATCCCAACAGGGGATGGAATCTGTAACCTGGCCGGAAATCAACCCTGCAACCTTTGATACATAGGGCCACACTCAATCAACTGAGTCACATGAGCTAAGGCTGGGCAAAAGATTTGAAAAGTCAATTCACAAATGAGACTATCCAAATATCCAATCAACATGTGAAAAGGGTAGATGAAAGGAAAATGATGAAAAAATAAAG
The DNA here is from genome assembly GCA_004026665.1 of Murina feae. Taxonomy (NCBI): domain Eukaryota; kingdom Metazoa; phylum Chordata; class Mammalia; order Chiroptera; family Vespertilionidae; genus Murina; species Murina feae. The sequence continues at coordinate 1,180 of PVJC01022654.1, forward strand.
CCTTAGCAAGACTATTCATAGAGCTACCAGCACATTCACATAGGTGGGTGTGTTTATTGCTACAACCTCTTGGGAAAACCATGTCAGCTAAAATTGACCACAGGTGTGCTCACTCTTAGGTACACACCCAACAAAAAGGGGCACACCTGTTCACCGAAAGATGTGCACCTGAGATGCTCACAGCTGGGCCTTTCCTAATAGCCCCAAACTGGAAATTATCAAATGGGCCCACAGTGCTTTACAATATAATATAATAAAAGAGTAATATGCAAATTAACCCTCACTCTGTCACACCTAAGCCATGCCCACCAGCCAATCAGAGTGATGATATGCAAATTAACCCAGCCAAGATGGTGACCGGCAGCCACGCAGCTAGAGCAAACAGGAGGCTTCGTTGCACCAGCGATGGAGGAAACTGCCTGCCTAGGCTGGCTGTGGCCTCTGCTCAAGGCAACAAAGTTTCAATTATAGAAGATAAATAAACCCCAGAAACCTGCTTCCAGCCAGCCTTGTTGGGACCTTGGGTCAATGGGAACTGTGGCCAGCCTAAAAATAGCCCTCAGCTCCTCACCCAGGCTGGCCAGGCTCACCAGCAGGTGGACATTCCCCACTGGGTTCCAGACTGCAAGAGGGCACAGGCCGGGCTGAGGGACCCCATGGCCCCCGAGTGCACAAATTTTTGTACACAGGGCCCCTAGTAAGTAAATCAAGTGTGTTACAACCACACCAGAGAATTCCATGTGGCTATGAGAATGAGCAACTGGATGTAGTGGTGTGGGTGAATTTCAGAGACATAAGGCTGAGTACAAAAGCCCAGCTCCAGAAAGAAGCACACTGCATGATTCCATTCATATAAAATTTGGCAACAGGCAAACTTAATCTGTGTTGCCAGACCCTCTATGAAGTACTATTACAGACACTTGAAAGGAGTAGACTCCTTGACCTTGAGGAGTTCTAGAGCTCTTCCCTCCTCCTCCATGTCACATGAGAAGAGCTTAGAGGCAGAAGAAGCAGGTACAGGTTCTTAGTGGTAGGGTGGCAAGTGAAGGGGCTGACCTAGTGCCTCTGGCTGCCCAGGGGGTGGGCACACCTGGTCCCACTGTCTGCTGAGGCCCCGCCAGTGTGTTGGGAACTGGCCGTTTCACGTGGCCCCAGAGGCTGGAGAGACCTGGGAGATGTGCAGTCACCTCATTCACCTCGGCTCCTCTCAGAACGACCGTCCCACTGCCTTTCCTCAGGTCTGGAAAGGGCAGATGTGAGCCACCCTGGCCTGGAAAAGGAAGGAAACGGTTTCTTTGGAAAGGAACCTGCCTCTGATTGTCTTCCCTCCCTGTGACCTCTTCTTTCAAAAGCACTGGCCTCTTCCAAGGTCTGGGAAAAACGGCCAAGAAAGGCCCAGGAACGCCTTCTTTTAGGGCCGACCTTTCCTCCCTTTCATGTGGCGAAGAAACCCCTTTGAGGGCCGCATGGCGTAAGCCTTTTAATTGCAGAGCTAATAGAAACCAGAGCAGCAGGATCCACCGAGAGCCCTGGCTGGGACTCATTACGCGTTCAAAGGGACGCCGGCTCCCTCTCCTATCTTGTCTTGGATCGACTGAGTGACGTGCGTGTTTACAAAGGGCTCTGCGGACAAAATAGCACATTATCACTCCTCCCCACCCCAGTCTGGTGGAAGCAGGTTTACTCAAAAGATTATTGAATCTGAACTCCCAGACTTCTGGAAACTGCTCTTGCCCTGCTTATGGCCCTGCACAGCTGGGATGTCTAAGGGAGGTCAGAAAGAGCGGTCTCAGACAGCATCCACCGAAGGGGTGAGCCAGACGGGCTGAGTGATTCAGATGCATGTTTCTGGCGGGAGCCAGACCCTGGTGTGGACAACACACCAGGGGGATGGGAGCTCAGATTAGCTGTGGAGAAGCTCAGCTTGAGTTCCTAGAAGACCAGGTCCTGCCTGTGTCCGACAAAACTACTCAGGAGTCAACAGTCCCTACGGCATGTGGCGCTCACACTACCCTCCTGGCTGAGAGGAGAGTAGTTGGCCTTCAGATGTGAGGTGACACAGGTCATCCTCAGCTTTTGAGCCAGAACCTGGCTGATCTCGGGGTGGCCGCAGCCAGTGACCAAGCAAGACTATCATACAAGGACCTGGACGTTTCCACGGGCCACGGGATTCCTCCAGGGAACTCGCTATTGGTAGGCAGGAGAGATGCCAGCTCTGAGCCACAGCTGAAGGATCCCCTGCTGACAGGGCTTCTTTCCTTTTCCTTTCAAAGCCATTATCCCCAGCAAGCCTAACCATGGGCTCTCCTAACCCAGTCTGAGCATTTGCTTCCCAGAGGGTTCAGCAGACAGGTCACATACCCAGATTCCCAGGACCCAAAGCTCTCATGCATGCCTTCACCTGTCCACAAGGGGCCGTCTCCCCGCAGGAGGTTTGATTTAAGGATGGTATCCACAGTGGGATGGAGCCTGGGGCTGTTTGGGCAGGAGGAATGGTTCAGAGAGTTGGGAAAAGAGAATCTTCTTGGAATTAGGCCCCATACAGATTCTCAGCCACCATGTGGATTCACAGAGACCACTGGCCAAGGGTGGGGTCGGGCAGGGCACTATTTTATTGAGTAGAACAGCATCGCAGAGATGTCCCCTTAATGGAGAACTCATCTGAAAATATTGTCTGATCCAGGGGGTGGGAAACAGTGTCCATGACAAGCCCTACTGAGGGAGGAGATATACCAGAATTTTCACAGCCCAGAAATACCAGACTGAGCCAAAGACCTTAGACTGGTCCTGGTCAGACAACACTTTGAAAGATGAAGAAGATGCTTCTCATCATCCGGTTTGCTGACTCAGCTTCAAACATAGCCAAAATGCCCGCTCTGGAGGACCAGCAATCAAATGATGTCCACGTGCCTGTCCCTGCACCAGCAGGGGAACCCGCCCCAGGACAGTCTGGGCTGATGGGCACTCAACACTCCCACCTTCATCTGGGTAGGAGGGCATTTTCCTGTAGCTTATCCTAGAACAATCTAAGGCTGTGGTTTTATCTGAGATACTCCCTACTGGTTTATTCCTCTATGACACCTCTACACCATGTTTGGTGAATGTAATTGTCTTTTTAAATTGTACTTGGAATTTTACAGGGTTTTTACATTGAAATTCAATACATTAGTGCATTTAAACCAGGTTTCCCTAATCTCAACCTTATCTCTAAAATCTAACCCTATCCCTAACCCTAACCCCAAGGCACGTTTCTTGAGCAGGAGCCTAGGGAAGAGCACATATTCCCATCTCCTTACTCATTGACATTTTTTCACGTCTGTCATCTGGCATATTGCTCTACGAAAATATGTCTAAAACCAAAAATTAATGGTTTTGTTTTATTTTTATAGTGGGCGGGTTGCAGAAAGCCAGAGGAAATTCTGTTTTCTGGATTGCTTGTTTTACTTGGAAAGGAAAAATGCCTCTCTAATGGGTGTCCTTGGAGGCGATCAAAGCCAAGAGGAAGCACTGCCAAGGTGAAAAGGGTAAATATTTCAAAAAGCAATATTCAGCACATTATTTTCAGGAAGAATGCCTACTACCACCATAATTATTTATTAAGACTTGGAAGTCTTGGTCATTGCAGCATTATAATAACATAGGAAACAGAAGAAAATGAATGCATTTGGGGAAAGGAGAAAAATACTCCTCACACATGACACCGGTCAGGGACATGTTCAAATTAAAAAATGGGGGCCTATGTAGAAATCTCATCCACAAAGGCATCAAAAATACTACATACAATAGAAATGATTTGAGAAAATATGACACATAAAAATAAACCCCAAAGTTCTATCAGAACTTATAAAACATGATTTGAGGGGAGAAAAATGTTTCTGGATGTAAAGGTAAATAATTCTAACAGAATTTTACGAATTTGGCAAAAATATTTTGAAATTTATCTGAAAGAGCAAATGCGTGGACTCCCATAAGACAGTCTGAGAAATAAGAGTAATGGGGGTGGGAGTGTGTTTATTGTCCTAGCAGATCTTAAAATACATTTTAAGAGGAGTGTTAATTAAAACATTACAATTTTGGCTTAAACCCTGAGACAGGGATCAAAATCACGCAATATGTAAGCCTTTAGCTGAAGGCGATCACACCTAGGAAATGCAGACGGCCGCTTACAGAATTTACGTTTTCTAATTGCCACATTTCATACAAGTAAAAGGAAATAGGCAAAACTACCTTTAAGCATCTACTTTGTTTAATCCAGTAAGTCAAAAAATATTATCGCTTCATGTGGTCAATCTACAAGAAATAAAAGATTTTTACTTTCAGACTGTCTTTGAGATGCGGATTCCCGTGTTTCATAGGCTCAGCAGCCACAGCAGCTATCACATCATCACAGCGTAGATTATAAGGTTGATTGTTTATATATGACTGAGCAAGTATCAGGGAAACAGTGAAGGGAAACAGATCTTCAATAAATGGTATGACAATGATTTGTAAAACCCAGACGTGGATCACAAGGAAACCACACCATCTAGCTCAGTAAATTCTAGGTGGAGTAAATCAGAAACTATGTTTAAAAATAGGTAAGCCACAGTAAGTGAGCAGTGTCATGCCTTGTGGAACCTGGGTGGGAGACCCACGGGTTCCTTGACAAAAAAGGCCTGAGGAGGAAGAGAAGAAGGCAGGAGGAGACAGAACAGGAGGGGGCCTGTTCACTGAGGCAGACCCTGGAGAAGCTGCCAGGAATCCAAGACTCAATAAGGCAGAGAGACAATTTCCAGGGTGTGGATTCAGAGAGCTGTGAGGACTGGCGGTCCTGGTGGGGTGAGGCTGTGCAGCAGACATTTCCAGGAGCGGGTCCAATTCGAAGTCCAGAATGGTGTTGGCCAGTGTTGGGTAATCTGTGGGCAGTAGACAGGGCTCACCCATGGAAATGGTTTTCTCAGCAGGAAGGTGGACTAGCTTACAAACAGCCAGCCACAGGGGGGCGACGAGGCTGAGCAGGTCTTCCCTCTCTGCAGTTGTGAGGGTCCGAGTGGTGTGGGGCAATGCTTAACCATGAAGGCCCATCACTGAGGAAAGCTGTGCCTATGTCAGGGGCAGCCTGCAAGAATGTTCTGGTTCTTAGCCCCTTCCTGGATCCACCACTTTTTCTAGGGCCCTTGCACAGTCCTTCCCTCTGTGTGGTGGCATCCCTCAGAGAGCCAATTATCCTGGCCAGCCCAGTTAACTTAGCTGGCAGCTCTAACTCAGCGGTTTTCGAACTTCAGTGGTCAGCTCGCATCAGAGCCGCCAGGTGGTGTGCTGTGGACTCATTAAAAGGCAGATCACTGGGCCCTGCCCTAGAGCTCTGAGTGGGTAGATCTGGGTGGGGGCTGAGGGTGTGCATGTCTAACCTGCAGGTCCTTGCTGCCGCTGCCGCTGCCGGCTGGGGGCCACCATTTCGGAACCACTCCGATGTAGTCCCTGGGCCAGGCACCCATACTATCTGAGAGCTGTTGACCAAGGCACAGTCTTGGGCCATCCTCAGGACCCCCAAGTCCGAGTTTCCCCAAGGTCCCCAGGGGAGTTGGTGAACCCTAACTCCCCCCCTGGAGGACAGAGCTTTTCTCATTGTTCTGTACATTCCCAGCACCTGGTAAGGACATGAGTGAGCCTGGGGCTGAGGCGGACTGTCCATCTTAGAGAGACGCCACCCTGGATGTGCTTGTCGACAACAACACTATCACCATGGGTCACTCGGCACTTAGAGAAAAACCAACCAGCATCTCCAGTGACCTCTGAGGTTCTGGAAACTCCAGAAAGTGTTCCATCATTTTCTGCCCAGGCCACTTAGGTAAAAGTCAAACCAGAGTCAACAAAAGTGGTTTTGCAGGTGTCTTTTCACACCCCCTTTCTAAAAGGAAAGAGGGGCATGTGGGGAGCTGATTTCCCAATCAGGGGCATCTGCTAGTAGGACCTAACGAAATGGGTTGCCGCCTCAGTTGTCTAGATCCCACTCAAAGCTCAGTTTCTGTTAACTTTTCCATCATTTGGTTGTTGTCAAAGTTGTTGTTTTTTTAAATATATTTTTATTGATTTCAGAGAGGAAGGGAGAGGGAGAGAGCGATAGAAACATCAACGATAAGAGAGTATCGTTGATTGGCTGCCTCCCATTCAACCCCTCCCCTCACTGGGGATTAAGCTTGCAACCTGGGCATGTGCCCTGACTGGGAATCGAACCGTGATCTTCTGGTTCACAGGTCAAAGCTCAACCACTGAGCCACACTGGCTAGGCCAACGTTTCTGAACCTACAGCAATTTGTTTGCCAAGCAGTAGAACTCCCAGTCCCAGGACTAGGTACTCAGTGAGCTCCATCCAGCCCCGCCAGACTCACCTCTGCCCACTCCTGCTTCCCCCACATGAGGCCCTTTCTCCAGCCAAGCAGGGCCATCAAGGACCACTGGGCAGACATAGAGCAGACAGGACAGAGTAGCACATCTGGCAGCGAGGCCCAGATTTGGGTGATGATGAGAGTTCTCATTACAAAGCCCTTCTGCAGAGGGGCCGGGCTCTGAATCAGTCAAGTGAAGCCTCGAGTGAAAAGAGGCGAAGGTCAGCTTGATCTAAAAGGTGTGCAGCTAAGATGTGCCAGGGCAGGTTTTGTAGAATAAACACGTGGAAGATGATCTAAAAGAGTCATTATTACACGTTGGTTGTTGATAAGCCCTGAGTGGTCACGGAACACCTGGAGCTGACTCAAGGGAAAAGCGCCTCGGGCCCCGCCTGTCTCCTCCCTCCTTGGTGACCTCAATCCTGCCTGCTGTCAACTTTCACTTATATTTCAGCTGCTCTGTTCCATCTCATCTCAAGGTTTGTTTCCTGAAAGGTGCGTCTTTAGGGCAGAATGTGTGTGCGTGTGGGGAGGGGTGGGGGGGCGAGATTGCCAGGTAGGAAGGTGCTGTTTGTACTCCAACACCGAGGCTCTTCACTCAACTCTTGCTCCACAGTCCCTTCCCTTCCTCCAGCCCAGCAGCCAGGGTGAGCGCCCTGGAGCCAGACAAAGCCCAGGCCTGCGCTGGAAAACATCGGCGCCTGGCCTTTGTCTTCCCAGGCACGTGGGGTCCACGTGGGGCTGCTCACCCACGGGGTGTGTCCCAGAGGTGGGAGGAGGAGAGGAGAGACAGAGCATGCCCCAATTCCCCTTCTTAAAACTCACTTGGGGTCTCCAGTGAGGGGCATCTGAGCTGGGGCTGCTGCTTACCAGATAGGAACCTTTGTCTCCCCAAACAGGAAGCATTTGCTCAGGGCCCAGGGGTGCTTCCTCATGGACCCACCTTTCAGCAACATCTCCTTCATCGGACCCTTGCCCTCACCACCTTTACAAGCCACCCGCCAGAGACTCTGAAGGGCACAAAGCATTCTGGGCAATACAAGGGACTCCTGTGGCAAGTCTTGTGCCCTGGAGTGCTGTGCCCTTGGAGATGGACTTGATGTTCAGCCTCTCCCCCAGCCCTCTCCTGGTCTGGCTTCACTGACATCCCAGGAGACTGGTCACCTAGGAAGCGACTGTCTTTGCAGTGAGCCCAGCGCAGCCCCTCCTGGTAAGAATGCTCTGTGCACATCCATCGATGGTAGCCAGGTTCCCAGACTCTGCCCCCATAATTCCAAGGCTGCCCCCCTCCCCTGACCCCGGTCAGCTCCAAGGGCGCATCTGCTCTCAGGGTTTCTTACTGTCGGCCTCATGCACCTCCACCCCACATTAATCATCCCTCTGCTCGAATTCTTTGAATTGAGAATTTCACTGAAATCCCCAAGGTCTTTCCTTACATAGGGGCTTAGTCACTAGCCCTGCAGATGTCATGAACTTCCCATCTCTCTCCTTCCTGATCCGAGGCAGATGTGAGCGTCCACGCTGCATTCTCACAGGTCCGCCTAGTGCATCCCCAGCTCCTCATTCCAGACCTGCAGCCTCGTTTCAGACCTGCAGATGATTACAGGTTTGGCTCGTGCGCCCACCTCCCCACACTGCCTGACATCATTGCAATAATAAACTATTCTCCTCGGAAAAGGGGCTGCAAAGCCTCCAGGCTGAGAAGCCCATGTGTTTCCAAACTGAGAAAACAAGTTGAGGGAGGTGACAGGAAAAGAGCTCTTCTGCTTTTGAACTTATTTGTGGTGGAGAGATTGTGTCGTCACTATGTGTGAGTGTGTGCGCGTGTGAGTGTGTGTGCGTATGAGTGTATGTGTGAGTGTGTGTGTGTGCGTGCACGCGTGTGAGTGTGTGAGTGTATGTGTGAATGTGTGTGTGCATTTTAATCTGCGGCTGTTCTCGGATCTTAGCCAGAGGGGGCAGTGCCTTGGGGTCACCTGGAAGCCCTAGTGGGTGCTGTGGTTCCGGGAACCTAATACTCATCCCCAGCTCTCTTCTCTCTCACCTGGCTCCCTGTGGAGACTGAGGGGCACAGGCTGTCTTTCCTGCCTCCTGTCACTGAGAGGGGACTATGGGACAGAGTTCCAGATGATGCCACTGTTGAGCTTGTGTGGGTGAGGCTGTGCTGAGGTAACACACCTGCCCTGGCAGATCAGTGGTCTAACACAGAGGGTTGACTTCCCATGCAGGTGGCAGGCCCCTGGGGTGGGGGGGAGGTGGGCCTCTGCTTCCCATGGTCCTGCAGGACCCAGCTGAGGGAGGCTGGGCCATTTTGCAGCTGTACCATCTGGTCCTGAGGTTGCTACCCAAGGGGAGAGGAAGATGGAGGGTGTTTCAGGCTGTCAATTGCCTGGCTGTAAAGTGCCAAGTGTCAACTCTGCTCATTGGATAAACTCATCATATCATCTCAGCCTAACTGCAAGGAAGGCTGGGAAATGTAGGCAGCGACTCTTTGGAGTCTTGGTTGAGGGCTAATTGCGCAGGATGTTAGGGCAAGAGCATGGGTCTGAGGGTCACTTCTGGAAGAACTTTGCTTTCTTGATGAAAGGGTCGAGCATTGCCACCACCCTCTCCTGCCCCGGGTGTGGACTGAGCACAGCAAACCAGCATCTAAGACTGTGGAGTAGGAAGAGCTTTTGGTGACACTGCTGAGCTGCTGGCCCTGGCCTGCTGACTCGTGACATCCAGTTCTGAGAAACTGAACGCCCCTGGTTTAGGCCACAGCATGTCCATAGCTATAGGCCCTTCTCTGCCCACAGAGAGCACCAAGCTCCGGCTCTGCACAGGTGCTTGCTGCCGTGACCCCACTACCCAGAGCAGCCTCCTCCCTCTGTGTCCCATGGTGGGGGGAGGTGCTAGAGACCCCCTCACAGCTCCCAGCCTGAGGCTGCCTCAAAGTCCACCAGGAGGCTGTGAGGTCCCTTTGTCACTGTGACCCCTCCTGTCCCTGATCTCCGTGCCCCTGAGGAAGCGGGGTTCCTCTGCCCCACTTCAGGTCACTTGGTAAAAGCTAGTAGGGCAGAAAGTTGCGGGGGGGGGGGGCGGGATGCGGTTGTCTGGAGAGAGGGCTGCCCCGCAGATTAGGAGAACTGGGTTCTAGCCACTGGTCTGCCAGGTGCTGGGCCTGACCCTGTCCGGCACTTGCTCAGGGGCCGGTTCCCCATTGGACTAATAATGATTCAAAATACCTGGGCTATTCCTGAGGCATCTTCAACCTTTAAAAGGTGTTTCTTAGCAACTTGCTCTGAAAATCAGGGACCTCCCCTGACTTTTCCTCAACCTCCCTGAAGTCTCACAGAGAAGCCAGAAGGTTCCAGAACCTCCCCCTTTGACTTTGCAGACACCGACTCCGAGAGGGCGCGCCAAATTGCCCCATTTCCTCTTTGGCAGTGGAAGTCCCAGCAGCTGTGGTCACTGCAGTGAGGCTGCTCTGCACACATAGACAGTTCACTGTTTCCGTCTTTCCTCTGCAAGCACAGGCAGGAGTTTCAAAGGGGACAGAGCAGCAGGTCAGGCAGGACCCTGTTCAGCATACACACCCGTCAGCCTCTGGGTGTCTGTCGGCAGCTCTTGCACAGACGTCCTGGGGCCACGCCCCCCCCCCCCCCCCCTGTCCTCAGTTTCCGAATAGCACTGGGAGGAGGTTTACAATGAATAGAAGGGAATTGCAGGGAGCTGCCGCCCGATAGCTTCTGTCTGCAGAAGTTTTAACTGGGTACCCAAAGCCATAGAAATTTCTTCTCAGTAATAAAGACTCTCTACTAAAGAGATAAGCCTCCATCCCTTCCTGGGAGTGGGGGCTGGGGGCAGGGTCAAATGAACAAGAAGGTGAAGTGAGTGCTTTTAGCAACCAAGTCTGTATGCAGGATTCCAGGGGTGAAGAGGATACATTTAGGGTTATCCCTGCAGGTGCAAGGCTGGATTTGTCCACCTGCCAGGGTGTTGGCATGTGCCCTGCTTCGTGGATTGACCTGCTACTGACTTCCATCAGCAGATGGTGCACATGAACCCAGGGATCAGGTCCAGAGAACACCATCTTGGGAATCTTAAGTCGCAGGAAATGAGACATTGTGTGTGAAAGGAGTTAGCACAGCACTCAGCACAGGGTGGGAATCCTCGAGGTATTTATTATTCCTCCCCACCATAAACTTGTTCAATGAGTCTGTTTCTGCGGTAGTCTGACCATTAGGGAGGTGGAAGGTAGCTTTGCTTCTGAAGATGACAGCCGTACTAACTGCCAGCTCCCGGGCCTGCTGTAACATGGCCTTGCTAGTCCTCTCGAATCTGGGCAGGTCCCGAGGCCTTTCTTGATCAATTAAATGGGACAGACGTAATGCTGTGTAGCTCCCAAGGCTGAGCCCAAGGAGCCTGTCACTTGGACTTTGGATTCCTTGAGAAGCCTACCTTTCCTGATACCATGCGATGGGGAAGCCAAAGCTGGCCAGTGAGAAAGAGCAGCCACCAGGAGAACCCAGACCCCAGACCTGTGAGCAAAGACTCCTAGGACCGTCCAGGACCTTCCAGGACCTTCCAGGCAGCCACCGACAGCAGCCTAACCGGTGATCCCAGCCAACACCCACAACCTGAACACACTCATGAACTCAGCATTCACATCAAGGAAGGAGACATCTCCAGCACCCAGAAGTCGGACTCATGCCCTTTCCCAGGCACGCCCCACTTCCACCTCACAGGGGACAATTCTCTCCTGACGTCTAATAACATTGATGCATTTTTAAAAAATATATTTTATTGATTTTTTACAGAGAGGAAGGGAGAGGGATAGAGAGTTAGAAACATCAATGAGAGAGAAACACCGATCAGCTGCCTTCTGTACACCCCTTACTGGAGATGTGCTCACAACCAAGGTACATGCCCTTGGCTGGAATCGAACCTGGGACCCTTCAGTCCATAGGCCGACGCTCTATCCACTGAGCCAAACCAGTCAGGGCGATGCACTTTTTTCAGCTTTATATTGATAGAATGAATGGCTCATATCAACGTTCCTTTTGTTGGACTTTACGTATGTGAGTTTACCCATATGGTTGCAATTGTTATTTGTTTATTTCCATATGATATTCCATTTATTACCGTGAACATATTTTATTGACCTCTCCTGCAATTGAAGGGCATTCACTTAGTTCTGCTTTACCCTTGCTTTGCGACCTTGGCTATCTCTGAAATGTGATGATCTCAATTGGAAAGCCGGCCTAACAACAGTCCTACCAAGCAAGATGTTGTGCTGAGTGCGTAGCTAAATGTTGGACCATTAATCAAGTGTGGGGCAGAAGGAAGCCTTCTGTGAGTGTTAGCTGTCATCAACACCAAAATCACCACTGTTGTCATTGTCACTGTCATCATCATCATCGTCACCAGCATCAGTGTCATCAGTATCAACGTCAGCATCACTCTCATCACCACGTTGTCACTGGCATTTCGTCCTAGTTGTTTTTTATTAGGCCCCTGCTCTGCTGCTTTCAAATGTGTGGTATGGTTTCCTCACCTAGAAAAGGAAGTAATAATGATCTTTTCCTAAGATCTTTGGAGGAATAGGAGGAGTCAAATTTGTGAAAAAGCTTTATCAAGTGTGATGCCACCTATGAAGATCAAAGGTCACAGGTTCTCTGCTTTCCCTCAGAATTCCCAGGCTCTCTAGCGTTTGAAATACATTTTTAAAGGGGAAGCAGGACAGTGTGGCTTGGATAGAGAAGGAGGTGGAGACACAGAGAATGACAGAGACTCCTGGAGGCAGTGTTTCCTGAGAGTGTCACTCCATGGGAGCCCCAGGACAGCTCTCTGAGGTGGGAGTTACGCAGTTATTAACCTCATTTTGCAAATGAGGAAAAGAAAGCTCAAGGAGATCAAGGAATATATCCACGATGACCGAACAATAAATCACAGGGCCCAGGGCGGCGTCATTCCCAGCCCCGTACCTTCCCCAGCCCAGCACTCCACTCCTGATGTCCGGAGTCCTCTAAATCTCCAGATCCAAACAGTCACTTCTGCACAGCTTGACAAACAGAAATTAATCCTTATGCCTGTGGGAATGCTCTCAGAGCAGAGATAACTGCAATATATCCTTGTGTCTACTTTCTGTGCATCTCCACTTCCACCTGGTTTGGAGCTATAAGTCAATCTTCCAGCCACTAAGCTAAATTCCCAGGGTGCTCTTAAGAGACAGAAATTCCAGCAGTAAATAGCAGAACTGTTAGACCAGATTAAACTTGCCAGAGTGATTTGAGCTGAGCTGAGAAAAATGGAGCCTGTTGAAATGATATGCTATCAGCCAACAGTAACATAACCCTTCCCCTTTATTATTCAACATGCAGACACGTGGTAGGAAGGGGACTGGGCCAAACTCTAGCCATCAACAGGGTGAGGACAATGTGAGCTCTACTTAATGTACCTCTCTCTCTCTCTCTCTCCCTCCCTCCCTCTCCCCCCGCCCTCCCTGCCCCCAATAAAATGATCATGTGGGGAATTCCCTGGTTCTGACATTGACTCTGTCTGGATGGTGACTAATGACAGTGCAGGCCCTGAGCTACAGGTTGGGATGGAGGGGAGGAAGGGAGGGAGCAGACATGTGATAAAGGGGGCGCATCACAGACATTGGGAAGCAATTTGGTCTCTACTTTCACTCCATTTTTCTCGTAACAGCTTAAAAATGGAAAACAAATGCTGTAGGGGACTTTCTTTTTCTAGGGAATTGATACAGTTTAAAAAAATACCTCAATATGTGCTTAGGCAGGTCAGTGTTTTTGTTCCGACTGAAGCAGCTGAGGTTACACTGCCCTCTCGGGGCCCCCAGAAGGCCTCTTTAGTTGAGGTCAAGGCAGACAATGCTGAGCAAATACTGCACACCCTGTCTATTTTTGCTTCTCCTGTTTCTCTTTGTTTTCTGGGAAGGCCATGCACTAAGGTGCCACAGTGATAAGCCTGTCACCCTAGAGGAGGAGGGGAAAACTGCAATCCTATAACCAGGTGGGTGATTTAACTGACATTTTTAGACACCTGGGCCACTGCCCATTCTGCAGGGAGATCCTTGTTTTGTTTTGTAACTGGCATTGGGTGTTAGCATAACTTAGTGAGATTGACGGGTATTCAGGCTTTGTTCTCATAGCCCTTGGCCAGAAGCCCCGCCTACGGGTGTGAAAAGGCTTTTGGACAGGCTGGTGCTTGCTGGGAGCCATCTCTCCAGGCCTGACTTGTTCTCTCTCTCCTGGAGGCTCAACAGCCTGTTTCCCCACACCCCCCAACCCCCCACCCCCCGCCCCAGTCCTTTCTGTGGAAAAGTATTTCTAAAACCTAAACTTAAGCCATTTTATGATTCACGTAGGCCCCTGTCCTACATGTTTGATGTCAGATTATCCTGTACTGGGAAGAGATAGAATTTATGTGGAGAAAACCAGTAAACAACAGATGGTGGTCGAGATCCTTTAACCCTTGTCTTCAGAGGGATTATTTAACCCTTGAGTGGCAGCTTTATTTCACTTTCCTCTTTTAAGAAATGTGTAGCAGCTATCCACCCAGCTGTTCATTCATTTGCAAATTTTTATCCAGATCCTAGAAAAACAAAGCCTGTTAATATTGGGGGAGGGTGGTGGACACACTGGCTTTTGGGCACTTTTCGTAGTGCCATCCTTGGGCATGTTCTAAGACTGTCCCACCATGTGTGTGGCACAGCTCCATTAACAGGCTCCTGCTTGGTAGAGATGAGTTGGTAACTAAGGGTCATTAAACCAACCGCCACCAAGGAACACTTGCCCAAGGCCCTGCCCCAGTGAAGAGATGAGGTGACCCACGTGTACAGGTGAGGTGAGCAAAGCTGGGTGACACCCTTGTCCTGGTATCTGCATCTGGAACTGAGGTCTGGCCTTCCAGGGGTCAGAGGTGGGGTGACCTACTCTGGGAAAAAATGACCTTTGTGTACTCTGAGGAATTCTGGGAGATGAGGGGCTGGAATTCTGCCACACCCTCCGTGAAGTCTGTTGTCACCCCTGAGGGAAGGGCTCTGGCTGTCACTGCTCATCCCTCAGAGGGAAAACTCTCTACCTAAACCCTTGAGCAGGTGGGGACAGAGGCCCATTCCCCGTATCAGCAGTGGGTGAGTCTGGAAGCAGAGGGGCCAGCAAAGTCCCCACAACATGCAGGGCTGCTCTTGTCACCCATCTTGGTGTTGACTGAAAAACTGAGGAATGCCAGACAGATGCAGAAACTGAGGCTGAAAAACAGGAAGGCAACCCTCTGATTTCCTTTCCCCTACACAGCCCCTTGTTGAGGAAGGACTATCTCCCCTCATGTCTAGGTCAGTGGGTCTTCCTCTTCAGAAGCCTAGAGGATCCTGGGAGGGCAGAGTGTGTGTGTGTGGGGGGGGGGGGGGGGTGGAGGGTGCAACAGTCCCAGGAGTCCAGGCACAGCTTGGATGTCCCCTGGCTGCCCAGTTCAACACAGGAGATCTGATTTTGAGCGACCTTGCAGACACTGCATGGCCCAGGGTATAGCATATAGTCCTGATATGACAAGTAGAGGAGCCCACTCTTCCACTAGGAGGCACTGGAATCTCTAAGTCAGGTGAGCTGTGAAGGCAAATTCAGTCCTAAACCTTGGAAGCGAACGTGCCTGCCATTTGTTAATGGGCTTAGCCAGCCTGCACAGGAAGCCATAACTTCTCCTAAATTGTAGGCGCAAGGGAGGATTTTGAACCCAAGCAGATGCTGAGCTCTTAGGCCCAGTGGGCGATTTGGAACATGTCAACCTCCCCAACGTAAAGGAAACCAATGCAACACAAGTCCGCGTAGGAGACCACACACAGATACACTCGGACTCTCTGCTGCCCCGGTTTAAAGCTGTGTCCTGGGCTCTGGCTCACAGAACATGTCTGTCTGTCTGGGAGTGTTTATAACAACTAAAGTGACAGATTTCCGCCCATTTTCAGAGCCAATATTTACCTTTGAAGAAAAGCAGGTCCAACCCTTGTCAGAGGGAGGTTCAGTGCACTTGGGTATTTTGTTAAAAGAATGTCCTTAAACTGACATCCCTTAAAACACGCTGCCATGTTTATTTTAGTGGAGAAATGTCACCATTGCCGCCATCATGTCAATAATTTGGTTTGAAGCGATTCCAGTGCTTCCTCTCGTGCAGATTAGTGGGCATGGCACAGGTACACCTTTCCTCACCTCCTGTTTTTGTTGACCTATCTTTCTTTCTCTTTCTTTTTAGTTTTGGAGAAAGACACCCTCTGTGAGCTCAGCCTCTGGGACAGCAGCAACTCCAGCTGTGCACTCTGGATCCTGAACACAGCTTCCTTGTTGACCCCTCTTCATCCCGGACACATGTCCTCAAGTTCCTCCAGGTGGGAGTCAGCCAGCCATTGGTCAGAACACAGAAATGCGCAGCACCCGGAGCTGCCACCCACTTGGCAACCCTGTGGGTGGCAGCTCACCAACAGTGCTCCTTGGCCCAGACCTCAGCCTGCGGCCCGCAAAGGGAAGCAGCAGCGCCCCTTCCTGCGGGAGCCCCCTCCCCAACCCCGGTTGGGAGCCCCCACGTTCATTGTTCATTTAAGAGGCTGCCTGAGACTGTTTGGCGCGGTCCCTGGAAACTGAAGAGGGTGGGATAAGGATAAGCAAAGCTCTTGCTTAATTAAAAACACATTTATAAAAGGTTAAGCCTGGCAGGAAAATGATGACAAAGGCAGTTAAAATTGTAAAATCAAGCCCTTCTCTCTGGAGAGATTTCTTCCAGAACCGGGTGTATTCAGGAGGCTGGGTTTTCTCCTCCAGCAGAGCCCGAGCATCTGAGTGGGGTGAGCCAAGTGTTAGCTCCTTCGTTGTTTTCAAACAAGTGGAACATTTTCCCCCCAAATGCCCCCACTTCTACCGCCATGGCAAGAAGGAGGCATGCGAGGCACGTGCCTAGACTGGGCTGCGTCCGGAAGCAGGGGCGGAAGTGGAAAGCCAGGCTGAGTCTTTGTAGGAACAATGGACCTTTGATATAGCTCTAGTCAGAACAGCTTCCTTCAGAAGTCCTGGAATCACTGCAGCAGATGAAGGAGGGAAAAGAAGGGATGGAGGAAAGTGAAATTTGAGTAGTGACTTGATAGCCATTTTTGTCACTTTGAACAGGAACTGTACCAATTCTTTGTAATTCTGGAGGGCAGACCCAGAGCCGATGGGGAAATTAAGGAGAGCAGACTTCTGATTAACAGAACTCCCCAGCAACTCGCACTGCTCAGATGGGAAACGTGGGCAGTTCCTGGGCCCTATCCCTGATACCAAGGGAGGGGGGGTCCTTCAGCGGGTACGGGGGAATGGGACTAACTTCACACCTGCCCGTGATCTAAAAAGTCTTTGAGTCTGCATTATGGCACAATGCCCCATAGAAAATGTGGATGGCTCAGAAGGTTGGAAGACAATTGTTCTTGCACATTTTATTGTTTTTGTCAAACCCATTTCTGAATGAGGATCCATCTGATAAAGTGAAAATGGTTTAATGCTCTCTGCAGATCTTAGAAAGTCCTACCTCCTCGGTGAATCATTGCACTCTCCACACCCCGACAGCTTTCTTGCTCCTGGCGCCAAGAAGTAGAGTCAACTGAGAGAGAGTGTTTCTTAAATAACACTGGTGTTTCCAGTTGGCAAAACATAGCTTCTTTTTGCTATTAGAGAAATTGATTTCTTCCAACGTGATTAATTATGTCCGTAAAACAAAATCTATCAAAGACAAAATATTTTTCCCATCCGAAAAAAAAAATTCCTGCAATGTCATTGACTACATGTGAGAGTCTATTAATAGTCACCTCATGTCCAAAGACATATCTGCTCATTTTCTACTCTGTCTTCCCCAGGCTCTTGGCAGATGGATGACCTACGACAAAACCAGGGGAACACTTGGTGCCATTCCACTGGCTCTTGAGAACCGAGGTAAAAATTTACCCTGTGCCTGCTCTGTGGAGAGGAACCCTGTGAGGAAAGCAAAGGAAGATGATTCCATTTCCAGTGGGAAAGGGACCTTGCTGGCAAGTCCTATTGGCCTTACCTTCCAAATAAGTCCAGAATCCTAGCACTCTCCCCCATCTACCACTAATTCTCAGACTTAAGCAGGGACAGGTATGTGCAAAGGTGCCCCGTAGGGTTGTGGGGACACAGCCTGTAACCACTGCCGTCTTTCACCTAGATTATGAGGTTGCCTCCTAACCAGGCTGCGTGTATCCACCTCGTCCCCACTTGGCTCCTCTAAACACAGCAGCCAGGGTGATCTTGTTAAATCCCAAGTCAAATCATAGGACACACCCCAGCCCAGCTGTCCTGACTCACTGTGGCTGGTCCATCCGCAAGGAATTCTTTCTCTGTGGGCATCTCTGTGGCCAGCCCCCTCTCCTCCTCTAGGTTTTCAATGCAAACATCACCATCGCAGAAGAACTCTTCCACCCATGCTTGTTAAAAGCTCAGCGGCCCCTCACGTCCTCTGCTCCTCTTCCCGGCTTTAGGTTTTCCAAAGCACCTGTCACCACTGAAGTACAGCACAGGCGCCCTAGCTGTCTTGTTTTGGTCTGTCTCCCTCCCAGGGAAGCAGCAGTACCGGAGGCAGGACTATTGTCTGCCTTGTTCGCTACTGTATCTCCTGCCTGGCACTGTGCCCGGCACATCATAGGGCCTCCTTCAATATTTTTTCAATGAATAAGCGGTTGAGTGTGTGGGTAGGGTGGTTGGACAGGATTAGATGGATGGAAAGACAAATGGATGGATCCCTCCCTCCAACTCAGAGACAGCGCAGCGAAAGGGCCTGAACTTGAGAATCCTGGGACCACCAGCGGAGATTCTGATTCTGTGGGTTTGGAGCACAGCCTGGTAATATCGGTATAATAAGGTCCCCAGGGTTAATCATTTAGGCAAAGTTTGAGTTCAAGAAATGACAGAGAGGTCTGCAAAAGGCTTGCCACGGGCCTGACCACCCAGCAGAATGAACTGCAGCATGTGGATCGGGAACGTTCTCCAGAAAGAGCGGAGTTTGGGAAGAGGTGACAGCGGGTGGCCATCTGCAGTGTGAAGAGCATGTTTGTCATACATCACCTCCAAGCTTTCTCAAGCCGTGCACACGACGACCGAATTCCACCTGGAAAAGCCATCATGAGAGCAGGCACTGTGGTCCCCTCCTCTGCAGTGGAGGTGACTTGCTTACTCACTTCCTTGCCAGGAAAGTGATGGAAACTTGGAGCAGCCCAGCTTTTTCACAGCGTGTCAGATCCCTGCCACCTGCTATAATGATCAAACCTCACGTACCAGCATCTCTCATGGTCCCAGGGTGCCACACTGCCTTGTCGGAGTCCCTACCCCTCGTGTTCTAGGGATCACTCTCAAGCTCTGCTGTAGCCCATGCTTACCTGTCTTACAGCACCTGTCTACACAGCATCCGGAAGGGTCCGTGCAAGCAAATACCCCATCTTCTTTCATCACCAAAGCTAAAATGAGCACACACTCCATAAGCATTTGGAGACAGAAAAGAGGGAAGAGAGGGAGACTGTGCAGAGGGAGCCACCGTGGTATAGCAGAATAAGATCCAAAGCACAAACTTGGCAGAGAAAGTTTCACAATAGTGGCAGAGGACAACAAGAAGAGTGTGTCCTCCAGTGTCACCGCGGTACCCTCCCATTCATAGCCACGCCTGTGGCTTCTTGCCACAAAACCATATTTTTTTCATCAAGGGGGCTTCCTCTGGCCGCAGAGCCAGGCTTGGCTGAACAATGATCACCTCCCAAGCTCATTACTTGCACTCACATCTTGGTCATGGGGTCAGCTTCTGGGGGAGCCCAACCTAAGACAGGCCCCAACACGAATAATTGAAAGCCACTTATGCTGACATGCAGCATGGAAACCGTTGTGACTGTCTCACGGTCATCCCAAGTGGTTCTAAACGTGCACAATTATTAAAAACCTTTCACTGACGGGGGAAAACCTCAGACCTGAGATAATGGCTGACCAGTTGTAAAAAGAGTTTAAAGCAATTGCATGTTTCCAGCTGCATCCCAGACAGGGCAATGCTTTCATTTCCTGTTCTGTGCAGATTGATTTCTTGAATTTTTATTTTCATTGATCTTCTTATACCCTCTTGCTGTAGGAACAGCTCACATGTGCAGCTCGGAGCCCTTTTGTGTTCAACTGGGCACATGAGATGACCAATGTCCAATCTGGGAAGCGGCCCCTGCAGGGAAAAATCAAATGAATATAGAATGAGGTGCATTGTAAGTACAGGGGTAGTTATGTAATCTGATATTTTTCAATATGAAATGACTTGCTAGATAATGTGCTTCAAGCTGATGTCATCCCGGAGGATCTCGAGCTGACCTGGACTCCCTGTTTTTACCTTCACAGCTTACATCCCTCATAGAGTAACCCCTCTAACCATCACTGTTTTCCTTTCCAGAATGTCACCTTCTGGAGAGCTGACACAGTGTCACCATCTTATCCTCACAACCAACCTTATGCCTTGTGAACAATCATGAGTGAAGGATGGATGGATGGGTGGATGGATAGATGGACAGATGGATGGATGGATGAATGAATGAGTGGATGGGTAAGTAGCTGGGTAAGTGGATGGATGGACAGACAAATGGATGGATGGATGGATGGATGGATGGATGGATGGATGGATGGATGAGTGGATGGGTGAGTAGCTGGGTAAGTGGATGGATGGACAGACAAATGGATGGATGGTTGGATGGATGGATGGATGGATGGATGGATGGATGCATTTCTGTTGGTTTTCACTCTGTCCCATAGGTGTCAGGAAATCCTTTTACCAAGAATCTTCCTTAAGATAGTCATATTTTTTAAAGAACACTTTAGAGGGAGATAAAAGTTTGTATTTGCTTTATACAGTTGGAGAGTTTGCCTTTTAATGAGATAGTTTAATGCTTTTATTTTGTCATATTGATTGATTTGTTTGGTTTTACTTTTATTTCATTATTATTTGTTTTTTGCTTAGCTCTTAATTCTGTCATCGTCATTTATGATTTCTATTTTTTAATGTTTCCCTCATGTTTTCAATTTATTTGCTTTCCTGCTTTTTGCCATATTGCTGCTAAAGCAATTCTTACTCTCATTTTTCTTTATGATTTACATATTTTCTATTTATTTATAACAATAGTAATGGCTCAGCTTATAACATAATGTCAAAAATACATGGCGATATAAGTTTTTGATCAATATTTATAAGCTGCATCTTCTAGCTCCTCCATGTAGGATGAAAGGGTTAGCTTGTAACATATGTTCTTTTTTTTCTTTTGCCCTAATTCCTGCCCAAGATTTTGTTGAAGTTGTTGGGAATTTACAATGCAGATTATTATCACTATTTTTTTTTTTTTGCAACAGATCATTTCCTTTAAGGATAACAATGGTTTTCCTTCTACTTTTGCAGGCTGTAGGGTCCCGTTGTCAATGTTCACTCCTTAACTGTGTAGCTCACACAGCGGGATTTGCACCTTGTCTTCCCACTGTTGTCTCCATATTTGCTCACCATTCAGTTAACAAGAGATCCTCTCAGCAACTTTACTGTAGGGAGTGAGAGCCGCCGGGTCCTGGGAATGGCATGACGTGGCTGCAGAAAGGGATCAGACTTGGTGACTTGGGGTGTTAGAATCCCAAATTTCCCATCTCAACTTGGAAGCTGGGGCCCCACTGACCGATTCATGGAGCAAAGGAGATTGAACATAGCCTGTCTTCTTTGGTTTTAGAAAGCAACCTACATTTCTGAAATCTTAAAATCTTTAAATTTTAAAATCTTTAAATTTTGAAATCTTTGAAACAAAGATACATCTAGTTATATGTTTCCCTTCAGAAAATTCCAAATGCAAATAGCTTGACTTTTCTCTCCTAATTATAAAAGTAGTAAACGTTCAGTCTTCTGCAGGGGCCGATCTGCTTACTCCTCTGATTGAAAACTAAACTGAATGTGCATGCTTTTCTACTCACGTGTTCTCTCGTCTCTGGAGCATGTCCCCAGATGTCCTTGAGATGCCGAATGGCTCTGCTGTTCCCCGTTTCTGAAGCAGGTCACCTCCATGGGGAGGGACTTCCTTGAGCGAGCCCCTTCCCCTGAGCCCTGGTACTGTTTGGCCATCTCATGATTTTCTGTTTACTGGTGTTCGGGGGAGCAACACGATTATCCTAGTCCTTGGTAAGCTCTTTTAGCCCAAGACTGTGGTACACAAAGAACATGTGTTTTCTCAAGATGGTCTGAGCACACGGGGCCCAGGGGCAGGTGCACCAGCTGGTGGGAGGCTGCCTCTGTCAGAGGCCCCATGATGTCAAGGGTGCAGCCCTCACAGACAGCCCACCATGAGAGGGACCCCTTTACCAGCTCTGCCCCGAGCAAGAAACAGGCCTACAGGAACCCCGCAGCATTGCTAAGATCCTGCCCATCGCCCGCCTCACCTCCAGGTCTCTGTCCAGCCTGGAACTTTGTGCCTAAGTAGCTCCTGGGAGGTGGCCCAGTCAGGAGCAGCATGGGGTGGGGACTTCATAATTGCTCCTGAAGGCCTCCTTTTAGTGTTTTCTGTGGCTCCCCCATGCACACCCCCTTTCTAACCTCCTGGAAGCCATGCTGATGCTCAGTTCTTGACAGGGCCCGGCCCCTGAGTGGGCGTGGTGCCTTCAGAGGGAACTCCGGGCCTGTCCTCTGACCTGCTGGAGCTGTGCCTGCCCCCAGTGATTGAAAACACCAAGGCTAAGGCCTAGGGGGGTTGGGGCCTTGGGTTTGGGCAGACACTGTGTATCCTGGAAGAACCCTCCTCCCTCGAGATTCGTCCTTGGTACAGCTCTTCTCTAAAACAGTAGTGTGTCCTGTGTAGTTTTTCTCCTATAAACACAACCACCATCTCATATTCTGGCTAATTCTAAGTGAGACCGTTTTGTCACGTTACGTGTCTTTGAGAAAGAGGCCACGTATTTCTGCTTTTTATTCCCATCAACACTCACCCTGCTGCAAAGTAAGGCATGACCCATACATACCACTCGTTGGCACTGTCAAACTATAGGAAGTACAAAATATAGGAGTGTTTGCAAGACAGATATTTGATTGTGATATTTTACTCTTTCTTCTAGAGAGTTTGAGAGAGGTCCTGACCTACCCATCATGCGAAGCAATTATTTCTCTGGACAGCTTCCTGACGTTCCCAGAGAGAGAACGATGACGGGTAATTAGGGGGAAGCATGCCACAGGTCCTCCATCCTGACATGGCAGGAGGGTGCTCGCAACACCTCATTCATCAACGTGTGATTTCCTGCCCCAGCCAAGTACACAGAATCGCTCGGCAAATGGAGAAAGAGAAAGGGAAACCCATTCTTCACCTTTTCCAGAAATGTATTTTTGTTTTGGTCAATTTCCCAAATAAATTATGGTCTTGTCTTACTTTGCTGCATTGGTGAAATTCTCCTGAGCATTACTTAGTACATTAAGAGCTGTGCAATGCCCAAACATACTTAAAATGTATAAAAAAGGGGGGGGCAGGTAGCCAAATAGAATGCCGAATTGTTTGCATTTTTCCTCTGGCTCCAGTTGGCACTGAGTCTTCACAACCTTTCCGTCCATGATGGTTGTGTCAAGAGGCGGCTCAAATCAACATTTCAAGAGTCTGGATGCTTTGTTTTCCTATACCTCATTAGGCATTTCCCCGTGTGCTCTGACAAATGCTTCTCTCAGCCGGGAATTCCACATCACGTGCACACGCCCCGGTTCTCCTCAGCAGAGTAAGTCTCAGGATATACAAGATAATGATGCCTGCGGTTTAGAAATGTTATTGTTATTATTTGTGCCGGACATTTAAAACATTCTGTAGACAGGCTATTAAGAGGATGCTGAGCACTGAGGACATTATTAGACCTTATTACTGGTTATTGCACCCAGATGTTGTGCATTTCAAGCATCCCAAAGGATCCGCAGTAACGTCGGTTACCTAGCATCTCACTTTCCTTGCAGATATTGAATCTTAATTTCGCTCATTAAAAACAAAGCATGAACACTGAACAACTGATGTTCCCTGGGCAAAACTTGAGTTCGCACTAAAACAGCATCGCTCAAGTAAGATTTGGACACATTGAAGAGCAAAATAGCGCTGCCCTGGCCAGAGTGGCTCAATTGGTTGAGTGTAGTCCTGTGCACCAAAAAGGAGGTAGCTGGTTCAATTCCTGGTCAGGGCACATGCCAGGATTGCAGGATAAATCGCTAGTAGGGGGCATGCAGGAGGCAGCCAATTCATGATTCTCTCTCATCATTGAGCTCCCTCTCCCTTCTTTTCTCTGAAATCAATAAAAACATATATATATATATATATATATATATATATGACAATAAAACAAACAAACAAAAAAACACACAACATAGCACTTTGGCTACTGTCAGAATGTCCGACCTGGAAAATAAGGGGTGTGCTGTGGTCACATTTTAATTTTATAGACATTCCTAATTAGAAAGGAAACTAGCAATGTATAAAACTAGGATCAAATAAATCGTGCCAGCAAACACGCAGAGGAACAATTTTAAAGAGAACTTTTATTTTTAATACAAATGGAAGCAAGGCACAGCAAACCTTGACAAGTGGCAACATGGATTGAATTCCCAGCCAGGGCCAGTCAATTGACTCATTGCAATAGTCAGTTAAGACACATCATGGGGAAATTACAATTTGACCAGCAACATAAATCCTGCTAGTTCCATTAGATATTAAACCACATTGTACAGCAAATAATTAAAATAATGAGGAACTACTTTTTAAAAGGCATATAGAGGTGCACAATACCAAACAAAAATAAGATTATTATATATGAATGCTTATTTAATAAATAAGCATTCCATTTAGAGAAAAGAAGAACTATATGATCAATAACATTGGGATGGCTTGTGAGGAATTTGGAGAATAGTAATCAAGATGGAAACCCAGTCTGGTCAGTAGGAACAGGCTCTCTTACCTGTGGCTTCCTGTTGGCTGGACCAGTGGAGGGAGACACAGGTCACAGGAAGGAGGAAGGACAGTGTGTATAGGGCGGCTGTTCCTGTCCTGGTCCTCTGGGCTGATGGCTGCCAAAGCCTGCTTGCCTGTCCTCATGGCCACAGCTCTGCTCCTTTCCATACTGCTACTCAGGTCAGGACCTTCCCACTCACCTGCCCTTCAGGAGTAGGGAGGAAGAAGATGAAGTGCTAGGGACAGGTGAGGGCACACCAGGATGAGGCATCAGAGGAGACAAGACCAAACAAGCAAGGATTTGGATGAGAGTCAAGATTCCACCAAAGGGCCAAGGGGTCCATCAGTAGATGAAAGGATAAACAAAGTGTGGTCTGTCCACACAAGGGAATATTATTCAGCCTTGAAAGGGACGGAAATCCTGTCACATGAAACTCAAGGACAGCACGCTGAGTGAAACAGCCAGTCACAAAAGGACAAATGCTGTATGACTCTACTTATGTGAGGCCCCTAGAGTAGGCAAAATCAGAAAGACAGAAGGTAAAACGGTGGGAGGAGGCATAGGGAGGAGGAGTGAGAAGCAGTTTTTTAATAGGGACAAAGTTATAGTTTTATAAGATGGAAAGTTCTGGAGATATGTTGCACAACAATGTGAATATACTCAACACTACTTAACTGTTCACCCAAAAACCATTAAGATGCTATATTTTATATTATGTTCTTTGCCATGATAAAAATACTTTTTAAAAAATTCAGAGGGTACTGTGGGTGAGTTTTAAGCAGATAACAGCCACACCTGGATCTTTAAATATGATTACTTAAAGGCAACCTGACTCTACTACAATAAACATTTAAAAGACAAATTCTTTGAAAAGTTTAATACAAATACCTCTGTGAAGGAGACAGCTACCAGAAAAATCCACAGAAGAAAAGTAGCAAAGTCATTAGTCATGGGAAACAAACAAATACAACCTTTGTGAAATTCAAGTTCCCATTCATAAAAGACTCAAACATTCCTATATAATAAAACCCTAATATGCAAATCAATCGAACAGTAGAACAACCAGTAACTATGTCTTGCACTGACCACCAGGGGGCAGATGCTCAATGCAGGTGGTCGGGATGCTTTCACAGGGAGAGCACCGATCAGCCAGAAGCTGGGCTCACATTTGGTGAGCACAGTGGTGGTGGCAGGAGCTTCTCCCACCTCTGCTGCAGGCAGGCAATAAGGAGCGAGAGGTCCTGGACTGAGAGAGCCCCGGACTGCAAGAGGGACATGTGACTGCTGGCTTAGGCCCAATCCCTGGGCAGGTGGACATCCCCTGAGGAGTCCCAGACTACAAGAGGGCACAGGCCAGGATGAGGGGACCACCCCCAAGTGCACAGATGTCATGCACCAGGCCTCTAGTTAAAGTAATAATAAATAGAACTATTTGCAAGTGATACCATTATAAAACACCTTGAA
>PVJC01022655.1:9328-27245 GCA_004026665.1 Murina feae
ATGACAAGTGCTGGAGAGGATGTGGAGAAAAAGGAACCCTTCTGCACTGCTGGTGGGAATGCAGACTGGTGCAGCCACTATGGAAGACAGTTTGGAGTTTCCTCAAAAAATTAAAAATGGAACTCCCATTTGACCCTGTGATCCCACTCCTGGGAATATATCCCAAGAAACCAGAAACACCAATCAGAAAGGATATATGTATCCCTATGTTCATAGCAGCACAATTTACCATAGCTAAGATTTGGAAACAGCCTAAGTGCCCATCAACAGATGAATGGATTAGAAAACTGTGGTACATCTACACAATGGAATACTATGCTGCTCTAAAAAAGAAGGAATTCTTACCATTTGCAGCAGTATGGATGGAACTGTAGAGCATTATGCTAAGTGAAATAAGCCAATGAAAGAAAAATACCACATGATCTCACTTATTTATGGATAAAAAAGACCATTATAAATTGATAAACATAGACAAATACAGAGACAGAACAGCTTTGAACAGACTGTCATCCTACAGCGGGAAGGCTGGGGAGGGTTGCGGGGGGGATTAAGGGATCAACTGAAAGACTGGCACGCATGCATATGAGCATAATCAATGAACACAAGAAACAGGGGGGGGAAGGGGGGACGGGGAGGGGGGTAGGAGGGAAGGGCAAGGGAAAAAAATGGAGACCTACCTATCACTTGGTGTAATACTTTAAGCAAAAAAAAAAAAAGATAGAATACAACTCTTTCTTGAAAACTAGAGTCTAAAGAATTTTATGATCACCTAAAAAGTGCAATATCCCCACTCAGCTTTCAACATTCACAAACTTAAAACCCTCGAAAACAGTGATCATCATACCAAGCCCAGTATTCAACTCCAATATTATTTTCAAAAGATCCACCAACTGCCCTTGTAATTAATCCCTGTATCCCAATAATTCACAGAAGCCTTCCCAGGGAAAGAACAACAGGATAATATCAACTAAGTATCAATTAGCATGAGATGATATACTCTGTACCTTCCTTTTCATAGCTCAATTCTGTGCTTTGTAATATAAATAACTAGTGGTAGCAATGTAACAGGAACTCTAGACAGAGTAGGTCAAATTAAAATTAAAAGTCATTCAACAAATAGTTACTATCAAGTCAAGGAAGCTAACAGGTAATATCTCTTCATTGTAATACCTTCAAGTACTCCCACAGCTAAGAATCTTCCATAAAACAATTCTACCATGGGGTTCTTTGGCTTCTCTTCATCCCTAAAGCATGTTAAAAAACATAAATATGGTTATAATTTTTGGACCTGTAAGTAGTAAAGGAAGCATTAAAAGAACAATAGCCTATGCCAAAGCGATAACGTGGATGAGGTTATCATGCACTCAGCTGTTACATAGCGTCACCTTGGGAAAGGTACTTAAATTTACTTTTCCATTTCTTCACCTGTCAACTGAAGAAAATAATGGTAATTAAACTCACAAGGCTGTTTCAAAGGTTAAAATGAGTAACTATGCAGGATGCCCTTACAAGAGGACCTGACAGTCAGTGCTCATAAAGTGCCTAGCTTTTCTATTATCGCCACACACTTCACTTCAGTCTCGGACCTTCAGTCCTTGCGATATAAGTTTTTTGGACTTGTTGAGAAGGGGGAAAGCCACCCTTGATTAAACATGCCTTGTCCATCTTCAAGCTGAAGGACCGCACAAGTGCTACTGTCCTGTTAGACTAATAGAGATACTCTGTGTGGACTTGACCTAAGGTTGTCCACCCTGGTTCCTGGTTCTTAAAAGTTCAAGTTCCTTGTACCTTTAAGGTTCTAATACTAAAACTTACTGGGCAAATTTCCTTTGAGTAAATGGTATCTGTATCCCAATCTAGGATACCTGAGTGTCTTTGAATTTCCCTCAGTAATTTTTTAAATGTTTTACACCCAAAACCCCTAGTCCTCCTCTCAAGTCTATCCAGATTTCTGTAAGAACTTCAGTGTCCGACCTTCAATAGGAGTCCTCAATTGCTTTTCACATGTAGACTTAGAAGAATACCATTTGACTATGTCATGAATCTTGTTTCTTCTGAAAGAGTCATTCTATTCTGATTTTGAAGATCTTGATATTTACTTACTTTTGTTAATTTCTTTTAGGTCCCTGTCACCTTATATGATCTGGTAACAAATTATCTCCCCTTTTTAAAAAAAAGTTTTAAAAAAGGCTAGAATTTTTCCATGTTTTCAGAAATATTAAGTCTTATTGAAATATGTCCTTCTCCTCATTGAATCTAATGAAAAGAACTAGGCAATGTAGGATTAGCCCTTTCACGGATCACTTTTTAGATCTTTCTGGCTAGATTCTGACCTTATAGTGGAAATCTAAAGCTACCAGCATTTTTGGCCATAAATTCCAACAGCTTATCAATAACACAGAGGTAACATTTGGGCTCCCATATGTCTCTCTCAGATTCCTATTTATTTATTGACACTGAATACATTAAAGAAAAAAAAAAATGAGTGCTACTTATAGAGCTCTTAAAATACCATCACTAAATTTTATTGTAACTTACGTCTCCTCTTCAGCTTTCATTTGGAAGGCATCTTCTAACCAATCTAGTAATTTGTGCGTAAATTCACTCACATCTTGCTGTAGGAAAAGAAAAAAAAAACCACCTTGTTAATTTTTAAGCCTATTAATAAAAATACTAAATATTGCAACATAAAACTTGCACCCAGACATTCAAACATATAATTACTGACTACTCACAAAGGTATTATATGAAATCTTTCACATCAAATGCAACAAATATTTATAACTTAACCAGAGCACAAAATCAGCATTTGATAAAAATATTGATTATATTGATAATCATTGTGATTGGCTTTCACTTTAGGAAAATAAATATCAAAATTCCAACTTATGAGATTTCTATTTTTAAATTTTTATTTTTTTCCCTTTGAATTTATTAGGGTGACAATGGTTAACAAATTATATAGGTTTCAGCTGCAGAATTCTACAACACCTCATCTGTACACTATTGTGTGTTCACCACCTAAGTCAAGTCTCCTTCCATCACCATTTATCTCCCTATACCCTCTTCCACTTCCCTGCAACTCTGTACACCCCTTCCCCAAGCCATCATCATGAGTTGTTGTTGTTTTTTCCTTTTTTGCTCAATCCCACTCCTCATCTCCCCCCAACAGCTGTCAGCCTACTCTCTATCTATGAGGCTGTCTGTATTTTGCTCGTTAACTTATTTTGTCCATTAGATTACACATACGAAAGATATAATAAAAAATATTATTTTCTCAAAAAAGCTCTGGTAATGAACCTTTATAAAAGTATGCATATCACCAAAAAGTTCATTTTATAAAGAATACTGGCTTCTCTCTCAGAAGGAAGATGTGCCTTTCTTCATTCAACTTTTCAAAGGCATATCCACTTAACATATCTGACTGACTTCAATCAACTCATCAAAGAAAGATAAAGCAGGGTAAGCAATTGGTCTTTATCAAAACAGCTCTAAATATAAAACAAACTTTAATATCACATCTTTTTCTATCTAGAAGTTGTTTAAAGAGCATCTAGGCCAATTTGCACCTTTAAAATGTTGAAAATAAGGTCTAGGAAGAGTAAGTAAATTACAACAATGTCATATAGTTCAAGACAAACTCAGCACAAAAATCCAGTTATAAACATCCATACTATCTGTAGTAGGTTAAATAGTGGCCCACCAAATATTTATCTACGGAAACTTAGAATACAAAATTATTTGGAATAAGAGGTTTTGCAGATGTGATTTAAGTAAGGATCTCAAGATGAGATCATCCTGGGTTAGGATAGACCTAAATCCAGTTGTGAGTATTCTTCTAAGAAACAGAAAATGAGCCAATACATAGACATGCAGGGGAAAAGGCCATATAAAGATGTAGACAGAGACTGGAGGTATGCTGTCAGAAGATAAGAACACAGGAGCCAAAAGCTGATGGAGGCAAGGAAGGCTTCTCTCTCTTAGAGCCTTCTATCACCTACCTACCCTTAGGATTTTGGCCTCTAGAACTATGAGAGAAAAATTTTCTACTGTTTTGAAGTCACTCGATTTGTTGTAATTTGCTACAGTTGTCCTAGCAAGTTATAACACCTTAAAACCTTCAACACTTTTCTACAACTTTGCTTATCTTGCAAGGTTATCTGACAAGAAACAAAAAGGTTTCCTCGTTATCATAATACTCTTCAGGAGGAGGAAATCCGTCTTTTTTAGCAATCAATCTAAAATTTACAATTATAGATAACTAGGGGCCCAGTGCACAAAAATTTGTGCACTCGGGAGGTCCTTCAGCCCGGCCTGTGCCCTCTCGCAGTCTGGGACCCCTCTGGGGAGGTCCATCTGCTGGCGTGCCTGGTCAGCCCGGGTGAGGGGCTGATGGCTGTTTGCAGGCTGGCCAAGCCCCCCAGTGTGGACCCTCACCCCATTGGGGTGTGCCAGCCTGGGTGACAGGCTGAGGGCAATTTTCAGGCTGCCCACAGCCCCTTCAGGTTTTGGGCCCCTACTGGGATGCCTGGGCAGCCTGGGTGAGGAGCTGAGGGCCATTTTCAGGCTTTCACGCTGCCCACAATCCCTTCAGGTTTTGGGTCCCTACTGGGGTACCTGGCCAGCCTGGGTGAGGGGTTGATGGCTGTTTGCAGGGTGGCCAAGCCCCCCAGTGTGGACCCTCACCCCATTGGGGTGTGGCCAGCCTGGGTGATGGGCTGAGGGCTGTTTTCAGGCTTTTAGGCTGCCCACAGCTCCCACTGACCCAATGTCCCAGCAAGGCTGGCTGGAAGCAGGTTTCTGGGGTTTATTTATCTTCTATAACTGATATTGTTCCTTTAAGCCGAGGCCTAGGCAGGTAACGAAGCCTCCTGTCTGCTTCAGCTCTGTGGCTTCTACAATTGAAAGAATGTTGTCTTAGTAGTCACACCCAGGCCTGCTGTTTGCTTCAGCTCTGAGGCTTCTATAATTGCAACAATGTTGCAAGTATGTTGCCTGGAGCACAGAGAGGCCCGGCCGGCAGAGAGCTTACTCTTGCTGCAACGGAAGCTGCCAGTTAGCTCCGTAACTGCCGGCCTCCATCTTGGCTGGGTTAATTTGCATACAGCTGCTCTGATTGGTTGGTGGGGCGTGGCTTAGGCATCCCGTAGAACGGTCAATTTCAATATTACTCTTTTAGTAGATTAGATTCTACCTGCTTTCATCAAGTGAAAAAAATGATAACATTTTACTTTGAATTAAGTTACAAGTATAATTAAATTTGGCAGTACTGTATCCTGCAAAATATCCCAGAGACTCTTGCATATTTCAAAATGATATAATTAAAAAGAATATGAAATGAACACATAAATTCACTTTTAAAAATCATCATGCTTATTTTACTTATAGATCCACTCCACTATGCCTCTAATGTGTACTTTAGATTCGAGTAACTAGGAACAGAAGAGAATCAAACCTATATCTGCCTCGATTGATATGCAACTACTTTAAAGATTCCTCCCCCCACCTCCCCAGGGAGCGAGAAAGGGAGAGGGAGAGAAATATCTATATGAGAGCAAAACATCAATTAGCTGCCTCCTGCATGCTTACTATTGAGGATTGAGCCTGAAACCCAGCATGTTCCCTGACCAGGAATTGAACCAGTAACTTTTCTGTGCATGGGACAATGCCCAATTAACTGAGCCACACAAGCCAGGCTGACATGCAACTACTTTAAAAACCTTTGTAGAGGGGAGAAAAACAAACTCAAAGCAAAGGCATTCGCAATGTGGCATTCTGGAGCATGTCACAGCATTAACAGCTAGTTGTCTTCTGTCCACTCTAACAAAATTGAAGTCTACCCATGTACATACATACAAGGCTTCCAATTAAACTTGTACTACCTCATTTTTAAATATGAAAACATACCTAAAGATGACTATACATCCTTGAAAGCTTCAACACAAAAGAAAGTAGCCAAAAAAAGACAAAGAAAAAGCAATTTCAGAAGATAAGTCAAGGAACAGAAGTGACTTTAAAAAGTTAATTGTAGGGAGACAAAATGGTGGCAAAATCAGCAGACCTGTTGGGCACCTTGTCCCAAGGCCAGGCTGGAAATGCCACTAAACTGAAGAACATTTACCTGGGATTTCCAACTGTGGTCCAGCTGAGAAGCTGTATAACAAGGAAGGCACCTGGAGACTAGTAGGAAGGGTGAGGTTGTGAGAGGTGGGGAGCCTGGAAAGGAAGGAGCTGTGCTATGAGGAGAACTGTTCTGGCAGTGGCATGATCTGACCTGCAGCACTACCCAGCCCATGATGGCCTGACCTGTGGCAGTGTGATCCGCAACGCTAATATCATCCAAACAGCTGTGTGAAAGGTAGCAGGACTGCTGGCAGCAGCAGAGTGTATACCTGGCAAAACAGAGTCAGTGGGGAAGAGAGCTGTAGTTTCGACTGCCTCTCCCCCACCCTCTCTTTCTTAAGTACTTAAACCCAGAGCACAAGAGTTTTCATTTGCAACTACACACCCTAGGTGCTGGCATAGGGAGGTAGGCACACAACTGAGTTGCCTGAGGACAGGTGGGGGTGAAAAGCAGGGCAGAGAGACTCGGAAAAACAGGAGCTGGAAGTCCTGCATTGGTCATTCATATGCTTCCAAACCAAAACAGCCATTCTCCCTGTGAAGAGCTACCTGCTCCTAACACTTAGAAGGCAGGTAAAGGAAAAAAACCCTGCCCTAGGTGATACAGCCTGCTACACCCTGCATTCTGAGCTTTACAGAGGAAATAAAGGCAGAGGCAAGCTTAAGGGTCTGAACAGTCTCAAGGACCTTCAGTGAACAGATTGGAGGAGGGGCCATCAGCCCCACTATTCTAGGAACTAGACTGGTAAAAACTTCAGGGTCCCAGCTGACCCCATTGATCTCCATACAAGGATCTCTGTCTGGCCAACAGCAGATTCATATTTTGGGCCACCCATGGAGGAGTAGCACTGGGACAGAAAAAACACCCACCATATTTTCTGAAAGTGAAACACCAAACACTGTCAGGAACAGACTCTTGAGTGATTAAGATTGACAGCTGGCAGTCAGGCAAAGGTGGGCAACAATGGAACATGGCAATTCAGAGGAAGAGTGCTGAATCAGCCCTGGGCTCCAGGTGGGTAACAAACCTTCTCTAGAAGACAGACTGCCCCTTCTGCTTGCAGATAAGGCCTGTGGACACAGACACACGTGGTGGACTAGTGGAAAACTTGGAGCTTCAAGCAGGTGCTAAAAGCCAAAAGACGTGCCTGACAGTGGTTAGCACCCAAGTACCTAACAGAAAGCCCAGAACTGACAGACAGAAGAGCACATGGGGCATAAAAACTCGGCTTAAACGAACAGCACCACTTTTTTCTCTTTTTTTTTTTGCACATTTCTTCCTCTCTTCATTTTTCCCTTCCCACTTTTCTTTCTCCTTTCTCCTTTTCAGTTTTCCTCTTTCTTTCCTCCACTTTTTCATTTGATGTAATACTTAACGATCATTTGTTGTAATATTTTAAGCAATAAAAAAAAATGGTAAAAAAAATAAATAAAAAATAAATAAATAAATAAAATTGATCATTTTTGTCTATCTGCTAATTTACTGATGTGGTAGTATACCATTCTCTGTTTTGTTCATATATATAATTTTCCTCTTCCCTGCACCTACTCAATTTCCCTTTCCTTTTTCTTCCACTGCTCAATTTTTAAATTTTTTTCTCTCTTCTCTTTCTCATTTCTTCTTCCTCAAATTTCTTAACTTGTTTCACTTCCTAAATTTAGGCCTATTTGCTCTCTTCTGTATTCTCCTTTGCAAATTTTTTTTCTTGTCTTCTCATTTTTTCTCTACTACTTTTTCTAAACCATGGTCCTTCCCCTATTCCTCTAATAATTTATTCTTATTTTCTTTATTTAATGTCTGCATCTACAGATTCTGCCCCCCGCTCACATTTCTGGGTGCTTTTTGTTTGTGCTTTTGGTTTACTTTGTTATGTTTTTCTCCCAAAATTCTTCCTCCCTCCCTTCTTTCCATTCCATCATTCTCTTTTCTAATTCTCTTTTCTCTGGTGGTTACTGTTGGGGCGATAGGGTTCTTGTGTACATTCATTTTCTGTTCCTTCTGTGTCATGTCTTGTCCTGTAGTATTTTGCATGGTTCAGTCAGCATCTCCACACTGGCTGACATGACATGGTAGGGAGTGAGCCACATAATCAGACACCTTTAGGTAACACTCCACCTAGGAATGGGACAATACATTCAAGACCCAAATATTTTAAGTAGTGGGCTTCCCTAGAACACCCAGACCAGGAGACCTGAGAGAATGCACCACTCAGTCCCACAAAATGTCTACTACATAAGACCAAAACAAAAAATCTGGGGAGCACAGCAGTTAGGTCTATATATACAAACAAATACAAAGGAACAGCAAAAATGGGGAGACAAAAAAAATCCCCAAATGAAAGAAAAGGAGAAATTACCAGAAAAGGAACTAAATGAAATGGAGGCAAGAAATTTGCCATATAAAGAATTCAGAGTAATGGTTATAAGGATGCTCAAACATCTGAATAAGAATTACAAGCAACTCAATGAGAATTATAGGGACCCGAATGAGAAATACACCATGAGTAAGAATCCAGAGGAAATGAAGAATGACATAGCTGCAATAAAGACCGGTTTGGCTCAGTGGATAGAGTGTTGGCCTGCAGAGTGAAAGGGTCCTAGGTTCGATTACAGTCAAGGGCATATACCTTGGTTGTGGGCACAACCCCAGTAGGAGGTGTGCAGGAGGCAACTAATCGATGTTTCTCTCTCATCGATGTTTCTAGCTCTCTATCCCTCTTCCTTCCTCTCTGTAAAAAATCAATAAAATATATTTTTTAAAAAACCATGGAAAGTTTCAACAGTAGATTAGAGGAAGCTGAGGACCAAATAAGGAAGTTAAAAGATAAGGTAAAAAACACCCAAGCAGAGCAGCAAATGGGAAAAAAATTATAAAAAACAAGAGAAGAGGAGCTTTGGGACAACAAGAAATAAAACATCAATCACATAATAGGGGTGCCAGAAGGAAAGGAAGCTGAGCAAAGAATAGAAAATCTTTCTTTTGAAGAAATTATGACAGAACACTTCCCTGATTTGGGGAAGAAAAAAGTCACACAAGTCCAGGAAGCACAGAGGAACCCAATCAAGATGAACTCAAAAAGACCTACACAAAGACACATCATAATTAAATTGGCAAATGTAAAAGACAAAGTAAGAATCTTAAAGGCTGCAGGACAGAGACAGAAAGTTACCTACAAGGGATCTCCCATTAGACTATCCACAGACTTCTCAACAGAAACACATCAGGTCAGAAGAAAATGGCATGAAATATACAAACTGATGAAAATCAAGGGACTAAATCAAGAATACTCTATCCAGCAAGGCTATCATTCAAAACTGAAGGTGAAATCAGGAGCTTCATAGACAAAAAAAGGCTGAAGGAGTTTAAAACCACCAAACCAGCAATGCAAAAAATGCTAAAAGGGACTGTTGTTAAAAGAATAGAAAGGGAAGAAGGAACACAGGCATAAAGTATTCCATTATGACAACCAACAACTATCTAATAAAAGAGTAATATGCAAGTTAGGTGTCACTCCACTACACCTAAGCCATGCCCACCAGCCAATCAGAGTGATTATCTGCAAATTAATTCAGCCAAGATGGCGACCGACAGCCAGGGAGCTAGAGCGAACAGGAGGCTTGCTTGACCCGGCTCTGGAGGAAGTTAAACTTCCCGCCTGCTTAGGCTGGCTGTGGCCTCTGCTCAAGGCAATAAAGTTTCAATTATAGAAGATAAATAAATCCCAAATACCTGCTTCCAGCCAGCCTTGCTGGGAGCTGTGCCCAGCCTGCAAACAGCCATTAGCCCCTCACCGAGGCTGGCCAGGCACCCCAGCAGGACCCCTCACCCTGAAGGGGCTGTGGCCAGCCTGCAACCCAGGCTGACCAGGGAACCTAGGGGAGACCCCCACCCTGAAGCGGCTGTGGCCAGCCTGAAAATGGCCCTCAGCCCCTCACCCATGCTAGCCAGGCACCCCAGTAGGACCCCCACCCTGATCTGGGATACCCTTAAGGGCAAACCAGCCGGCCCCCGCCCATGCACAAAGCCTCTATCCTATGTAATAAAAGGGTAATATGCAAATTGACACTAACAGCAGAATGACTGGGAATGACTGGTCACTATGACACACACTGACCACCAGGGGATAGGCACTCAATGCAGGAGCTGCCCCTGGTGGTCAGTGCACTCCCACAGGGGGAGCTCTGCTCAGCCACAAGGCAGGCTGACGGCTGCCAGTATAGCGGTGATGATGGAAGCCTCTCCTGCCTCCTCAGCAGCACTAAGGATGTCCAACTTCAGCTTAGGCCTGTGCCCAGCTGGCAAGTGGACATCCCCTAAGGGCTCCTGGGCTGCCAGAGAGATGGCTGACTGCCAGCTTAGGCCCAATCCCCTGGGGAGTGGGCCTAAGCCAGCAGGTGGACATCCCCCAGGGGTCCTAGACTGCAACAGGGCACAAGCCGGGCTGAGGGACCGCTCCCCCTCCGCAAGTGCACAATATTTTGTGCACCGGGCCTCTAGTCTATACTAAAAGCCTAGGTGATGATCACGCCCTCACACGTGATGATGCCACAAGATGGCACATGCACAGCATAGGTGGGGCCCAGCGACCGCTCTGCACAGTGAGGCCAGAGGTCCTGTGGCTCCGCAGAGTGTGGAGGAGGCAGGTCCTGGCATCTCTGTCATCTCACACAGTGGAGGCGGGTCCTGGTGGAGGAGGCAGGTCGTGGCAGGGGAGGGCAGTTGAGGGCAACTGGGCCAGCAGGGGAGGGCAGTTGTGGGCAATTGGAGTGCCAGGGGAGGGGAGGGGAGTTGGGAGTGATCAGGTCAGCAGGGGAGGGCAGTTGTGGGTGATCGTGTCAGCAGGATAGGGCAGTTGGGGGCCATTAGGCTGGCAGGAGAGGGCATTTGGGGGCAATCGGGCTGGCATGGGAGGATAGTTGGGGAACATCAGGCTGGCAGGGAAAGGCAACTGAGGGTGATCAGGCTGGCAGGGGAACAGTTAGGCATCAATCAGGCTGGCAGGGGAGTGGTTAGGGGGCAATCAGGCTAGCAGGCAGAAGTGGTTAGGAGCAATCAAGCAGGCAGGCAGGCAGGCAAGCGGACATCCCCCAAGGGGTCTCAGATTGGAGAGGGTGCAGGCCGGGCTGAGGGACACCACCCCCCATGCATGAATTTCATGCACTGGGCCTCTAGTCTATAACAATAAAAAAGTAATATGCTAATTAGACCGGACAGCTGAATGACCTTCCTGACATCATTCAGGATGTTCTTCCTGATGTAGCCATGGCGGAGGGGCGAGGCACAAGTAGTTAGAGGTGATCAGGCAGGCAGAAGAGTGGTTAGGGGTGATCAGGCAGGCAGGTGAGCAGTTAGGAGCCAGCGGTCCCAGATTGGGCCTGAACCGGTAGTCGGACATCTCCTGAGGGGTCCCAGATTGCAAGAGGGTGCAGGCCGGGCTGAAGAACCCTTTAGCCCTCCCCTCCCGTGCATGAATTTCTTGCACTGAACCTCTAGTTAATAATAACTTTAAACATAAATAGCTTAAATGCTCCAATCACAAGACAGAGGGTAGCTGAATAAATAAGAAAACATAACCCATATATATGCTGTGTACAAGAGACCAACCTTAGACCAAAGGACTCACACAGAGTGAAAATGAAGAAATGGAAAAAGAAGTTTACAGGCAAATGGAAATGAAAAAAAAAAAGCTTGGGTGGCAATACTTGTATCTGACAAAATAGACTTCAAAGTGAAGATTATAACAAGAGATAAAGAAGGCCACTACATTATACTAAAGGGATCGATACAACAAAAGGCTAAAACTCGAGTAAACATGTATACACACAATATAGAAGCATTAAAATACATAAAAAGACTTTGGGAAGTTATCAATGGAGAGATTGACAGCAATACAGTTACAGTAGGAGACATTAATACCCCACCTACATCAATAGATAAATCTTCTAGACAAAAAGTCAACAAGGTAACTGAAAATTCTAAATGACTCACTACATCAGATGGAACTAATTGACATCTTCAAAACATTCCACCTCAGAGCTAGGAAATATACATTCTTCACAAGTGCTAATGGGACATTTTCAAATATAGACAACATGTTAGGACACAACCTAAGTGTCTACAAATTCAAGATGACTGAAATAATTTCAAGCATGTTCTCAGACTACAATGGCATGAAATTAGAAACAGCTACTATAAACACTCAAAACACTCAAAAAACAAGCAAACACATGGAGGCTATATAGCATGCTATTAAACAATGAATGGATTAACAAAAAGATCAAAGAAAGAAAAAACATCCTGGAAACAACAATGAAAACACAATCCAAAATCTATGACACAGTGAAAGCAGTCATATTCCTAGCACTATAGGCCTAACTCAAAAAACAAACAAACAACAACAAAAAAAAAACACATACACAAAAAAAACAAAAACAAAAAAAAAAAACAAAAAGAAAAACTAGTAGTAAGTTATCTAACACTACAACCTAAAGAATCATAAAGAGAACTATAAGAAAAGCCAGAGTAAGTAGAAAGAAGGACATAATAAAGATTAGAGCAGAAATAAATGACATAGAGACCAAAAATACAATACAAGAGATCAATGAAACCAAGAGCTGGTTCTTAGAAAGGATAAACAAGATTGATGAACCACTAGCCAGACTCTCCAGGAAACAAAGAGAGAGGACACTCCCCCCCAAAAAAAATCAGATTCCTGGCCATTTTGACTTAGTGGATAGTTTCAGCCTCCAGACTGAAGAGTCACAGGTTCAATTCCAGCCAAGAACACACGCCCAGGTTGCAGGCTCAATCCCTAGTAGGAGGTGTGCAAGAGGTAATCCATCAATGGTTCTCTCTCATTGATGTTTCTATCTCTCTCTCCCTCTCCCTTCCTCTCTGAGCCCACAGAAATACAAAGGATCGTACAAAAATATTATGAACTTTATTCGAACAAATGGGACACCTAGACCAAATGGACATATTCTTAAGTAAATACAACCTTCCAAAAGTCAATCAGGAAGAATCAGAAAACTTGAATAGGCTGATAACTACTGATGAAACTGAAGCAGAAAAACAAACAAACAAACAAACAAACAAAAATACACCCCAAAACTCCCAGCCATCAAAAGCCTTGATCTGAATGGTTTCACAGGGTAATTTTATCAAATATTCAAAGAAGAACTAACACCTATCCTTCTCAAACTATTCCAAAAAAAATCCAAGAGGAAGGAATACTCCCAAGTTCTTTCTAAGAGGCTAGAATTATCCTAATTCCAAAAACAGATAAGGACACTACAAAGAAAGAGAACTATAGGCCAATATCCCTGATGAACACTGATCCTAAAATTCTCAAAATTTTAGCAAACTGGAGCCAGCAATACAGTAAAATGATCATACATGATCACTGGGATTTATTCTGGGGATGCAAGGATGGTACAATATTTTCAAGTCAATAAATGTGACACAGCATATAAACAGATTGCAAAACAAAAATCAAATGATCATTTCAATTGATGCAAAAAAAGCATTAGCCAAAAATCCAACACCCCTTTTTTAACAAAAACTCACAGAAAGTGGGAAGCAAGGGAGCATAATAAAAGACATAATAAAAGACATATATGATAAACTGACAGCCAACATCATACTCAATGGGCAAAAAACTAAAACCATTTCCCAGATGAACATGAACAAGACATGGATGCCCTTTTTCACAACTCTTGTTCAACATAGTATTGGAAGACCTAACCATAGCAATCAGACAAGAAAAAACAACAACACGTAAAAGGCATCCAAACTGGAAAGGAGGAAGTAAAACTCTCATTATTTATAGATAACATCACACTGTAAATAGAAAACGCTAAAGCCTCCATCAAAAAACTACTAGATTTCATTATGCTAAGTGAAATAAGCCAGTCAATGAAAGAAAAATACTACATGACCTCACTTATTTATGGATAATAAAGACCATTATAAATTGACGAACATAAACAGATACAGAGGCAGAACAGCACTGAATTGACTATCAAACTACAGCTGGAAGGGTCGGGAGGGTTGGGGGAGAGTTAATCAATCAACTGAAGGGCTTATATGCATGCATATAAGCATAATCAATGGACACAAGATACTGGAGGGTAGGGGAGGATGGGGAAAGGTCAAGGGGAAAAAATGGAAATTTATTTAACCCTCTTTGTAATACTTAAAGTAATAAAACAAAATGAAAAAAAAAGAATATGATAAAAGGCAAGGAAAGAAAGTGAGATTATGAGAAACTGAATGTACACCATATTTTAATTGGATGAATCTATATTTGTATTACTAAGAGAACTGTTATTTATTAAAGATTGAGTAGAGTCTTATGGAATATGTGAGCATATTTATTTCATCTGGCTATAGAATATACTAGAGGTAGTGTGTCCATCTAAAGGGTCATGCTACAAAATAAAATTTTTTGACAATAAAAAAAAAACTACTAGATTTAATAAATGAATTTGGCAATGTAGCAGGATACAAAATCAATACCCAGAAATTGATGGCTTTCTTATATACCAATAAATTCTGAGAAAAAAGTAAACAAATAATCTCATTACAATTGAAAAAAAATAAGATACTTAGGAATAAACTTAACTATAAGAGGCAAAAGATCTGTACTTGGAAAACTACATGTTAAAAAAGAGATAGAAGAAGATATAAACAAGTGGAAGAATATAAGTTTATGGACTGATAGAATCAACATCATTAAAATGTCCATACTACCCAAAGCAATCTACAGATTCAATTGCAATTCCTATTAAAATACCAACAACATATTTCACAGATCTAGAACAAATATTTCAAAAATTTATATGAAATCAAAAAAGGGCCCAAAAAGCTGCAGCAATCGTGAGAAAGAAGAATAAAGTTGGAGGGAACACACAACCAGATATCAAACTATATTACAAAGCCACTGTTCTCAAAACTGCCTGATACTGGCACAAGAACAGACATATAAACCAACTAGAAGTCCGGTGCACAAAAATTCATGCACTCCGTCGGGGGGATGGAGGGGGGCCTGTGCCCTGCCCTCTACCAGTCTGGGAGCCCTCAGGAGATGTCCAACTGACGGCTTAGGCCTAAGTCACAGTCTGGCCTCCCTCTGCAGTAGGCGACCCCTGC
The DNA here is from genome assembly GCA_004026665.1 of Murina feae. NCBI lineage: Eukaryota > Metazoa > Chordata > Mammalia > Chiroptera > Vespertilionidae > Murina > Murina feae. Next base: position 24,603 of record PVJC01022655.1, read on the forward strand.
GGGCCTATCTGGGGACGGCAAGCAGCCGACCCTGCCCTGAATCACCCTGCCGCTGCCGCTGCTACTGCCTGTAGCCTCCCTCTGCGGGAGCTGACTGGGCGCGCAATCAGGGGATAGCGCCGGCCCCCATTGCCGCACTGCTGGTTGCCGCTGCCCACCCCCCACCCCATCACTATCCCCTCTGCCTGCTGGCAAGCATCTTGGCTGGCCTGGTGGCACCTGCTCCCCAGCCCTGCACCCCACCAACAGGTCATTCCGTTTGGTCAATTTGCATATTACTCCTTTATTATATAGGACGGAACAAAACAGAGAACCCAGAAATCGACCCAAACCACTGTACTCAACTAATATTTTATAAAGGAGGCAAGAGTATATATTGGAGCAGAGACAGTCTCTTCAACAAATGGTGTTGGGAAAATTGGACACCAATTTTAATAATCTGATTATTATTTAACAGGAAAGGAGTAGAGGGAAAACTAGATAATATTCACATGCTATTTATATAGCTTTGGTAAGTTAACATTCACCAAGTCCATTCCCTGATTGATGGGGCAAGGGAATGGACAAAGGCAGTTTGGTCACATGCTTAGCAAGGTCTGAGTGCTTTGGGAAGATGCTTACATATTATTCACACCTGAAAGCAAATAGACGTGGCCACGTCAAAGGCAGGAAACCTGAATATTTAAACTTCTGAACAAAGGAATGCACTTTCTTGGCTTTTGCTCTCTGAGCTCTTGCTTCTCCTGGTACCTGTGCTCCTGTGACTCCTGCTACAGGGGGCATTCCTCATGGCTTATAGCCATGAGGGACCCACACAATGGGCTGATGGACTGTAACTAGTCTAATGCTGAACTAAGCTCAGCTGCAACATGAAACAGACAATCTGGACACTGATTTTGCTTCTGGCTCCACTGGAATCCCACCTGCCCCTTTTTCAGGCCTGGGTTAATGGACATGGCACTTGACAACCATAAGAATGTAACTCTACACAAATAAAGCGTTTTTACTATATCACACTCACCCGTCAGAGCTTCTGAAAATTCTTATTTCAGTGGTACCCCAAGAACCCAACTCCCACTACTGTTTGGGAAATCTGTCCCAATAATTTCTCTGGTAACACTTAACACCAGAAAGAGTGCCCTAAAATGGTGGTTTGGGATCATTTTTAGGAATATTTTTTTATATATATTTAAGAACTGTTGTAACAGATAAGACACTAACCTAACAGGCACTGGGACAGATATTAAAAAAAAAAAAAAAAAAAAAACAAGCAAAAAAACTGAAACAATAAATAAAAGCAAATACTGGTATTGTTAGCATAGACTGGCTAGATATTAATAAAAGAAAGGAGAAAAACTGGCTAAGTTTAATTAGGTCAGAAGCCATAGCTCCATGTACACTAGGTGACAACAGCATTTCCCTGCCAAGGTGATTATCATCCCTCCATCTCGGTTAGGGAAGAAAAATTGGCTTTCCAATCTCCCCAGGGTACAACCAGCAGAATACCAGGACTCCTCTGGTGGGCACTTGCCCAGCAGAAGCCAAGACAGCCCAGGGGGAGGTCCTTCTACTATGAGGCATGAGCAGTAGGAGCTAAAATAGTGATGATTAGAGGGAGGAATCTAACCCAGGAAAAAAGACCATTCTCCCATAGGCATGTAAGGGACCCCACAAGACTTACAACCAGGGAGCAACGGGCAGTGGCTAACCCACTGAACCGGTCTCCAAGGCCCCTTTTTCTCTGTGTAGTCCTTCCCTTTGGATATCCCCATCTCCCATTCCCTTTCCTTAAATAAATTCAATTTTCTTTCATTACCGTCTGAGATGGCTATTTAGCCAGCTCATGCACCACCCACTTGAACCTTTCAAGTAGCAGTACATAAAGATTAGAAGGAAAAATAAAAAGAAGCAACATAACTAAGTTAATGTAGATCAGAAACCTTTCTGAATAACTAAGGAAAATTATTACTTGCCAGCAAAAAGACGCATCTCAAAAGCAAGAGCACTGTACTGGCATTGGGCTATCATACATTTGTGCATATTTTCAATTACATGTTTTAGAGAATTTTTACTTTCACCCATTGTTGTAACGTACCAATTTCAATCATAATATAAATGATACTTTGATTTATCTTAACACTTTCAAGATCATTACTTTAATTTAAAATAATTCCTCCAAATAAATGTTTTAAATAGCTCCATCTTATCTTCTAATATAATAAAAGAGAAACATGCAAATGTGACCGTTACCACCAGCCAATCAGAGCGGCTGTATGCAAATTAACCCAGCCAAGATGGAGGCCAACAGCCACGGAACTAGAGCAAATCAAAGGGTTCTGTTGCAACTGCCTGCCTATGCTGGCAGTTGGAAGTGGCACCAGGGCACCAGGGCACCAGGAAGTGGAAAAGCAAGGTGGCGGGCCTGGGAGCGGGTAAGAGGTGGCGGGGGGTCGGCGGCCTGCTTGGTGGGCTTCCCAGGCCCTTTGTGGGGCATCGGGGAGCGGGAAAGAGGCAGCAGAGGGTCAGTGGCCTGCTTGGTGGGCTTCCCAGGCCCCTTGCAGGGCACCAGGAATTGGGAAACCAAGGTGGCGGGCCGGGGAGTGGGAAAGAAGCAGCGGGGGGTCAGTGGCCTGCTTGGTGGGC
>PVJC01022656.1:0-27121 GCA_004026665.1 Murina feae
TGGTTGGTACCTTCTGGCTGACTATGGGAGAGGAATGGTATGAATATGGGCTTCTGGGTACATATTTGAAGTAGTTGGGATAAGGACCAAATAGAGGGGCAGAGGCTTCTTCCTCCAGGAGTAGCCCCCTCTTGACCTGGAATCTGGCCAGGGCTATATTTTGCCACAAGTTACTTTTGAAAGGGATGTCAGGAAGTTCTGTGGTTCCAAGCTAAACAGCTTATGAGCTTGTTCCTGAAATTTGCAGGGCTGAAATTGACATCTGCTTTAGAAATTGTCCAGCCTAAAATCATTATAGCTGGACCCTATTGCATATAGGATGAATGGGAGAGTCATTCACTTTCATCTATTCTCAAAGGGTCTGTGACCCGGAATAGGTTATGTTATATCACCAGGTGGTAGGCAACTCTGGAATTGCTTTTTCTCTTCTGCACTAAAAAGGACCCAAATAGTTTTCTGAGTAAAACTTTGGCTTGGCCTTTCCCAACATCCTCCCCTCCATGGCGGGGAGAGGGACCTTCATATCAGGTTGCATCCTCACCAGACTCTTCAGCTTCCTTGCTGGGTACATAACGTGCAAGGTGTTCTAGGCCAGTGAGAGGACATTGAGAGAAATTGGGATGATAACAAACGTGACTACAGATTTTTCCCCTTCCTGGAATCTATGTCCTTTCAAAGTATATTCGTGTATCAGGAGGTGGAGCTTTTTCTCACCCCTTGAATCTGAGCTGCCCTTGTATCTCACTCTGGCCAATGGGAGGCATTAGCAAATATACCTCTGGCTAGATTCCACATCAAGACTGTGATTCTAACCCCAGGCAGAGACTCAATGTTTGCATGTTGAGGCTTGCCCTCTTCCTACACCTGGACTCCAGCTGCCATGTCACCCTTGAGCTAGTCTGCTGGGGGCTGAGAAACACATGGTCCTGTCACTACCATTGCCAACAGGCAGCTAAACTCCAGACATGTGAGGCCACTCAGTACTATTTAGCTTCCAGCTGATCTTTTAACTGACCACAAACACCTACATGAGCCTAGCCAAGATCAGATGGCCCCAGCTCAGCCCAGAAGAACTGACCAGTAGAATTGTTAGTTTCAAGCCACTATGTTTTACAGTGTAAGTTGACTACACAGCAGTAGATAACAACAACAATGATAATAGTAATTATTATTATAAGTAGAGGCCCAATGCACACATTCATGCATGGGTGGGGTCTGGCTGGCCTGCCTGATGGGGGCCAATTGGTAGCAGGGGAGGGGCCTTGGGAGGTTGCAGGGTAGCCAACCAGGGCCCTGATTGAACTGGTTGGCCGCCATAGTGTGTGTCATAGGGACCAGTCGTTCCGGTTGTTCTGGTTGTTCCGTTGTTCTGGTTGCTTGGCTTATATATATATATATATATATATATATATATATATATATATATATATAGCTTCTGTTTACTGGTTACTTTTAAAGCATTGGCATGGTATACACATTTACTTAATATGCATTCACTTAATAATTACAACTGTTCTATGAAAAAGACAAAAATTTACCAGTATTCCACAAATAAAGAAACAGAGGCACAGAGCAGTTAAGTCACATATCCAAGACCACACAGCTAGTGGAAGAACCCAGACTCAGACCCAGGTTCCTGAGATTGCAAGCTAATTCTCGTAACATGGTACCAGGCCACTTACTGCGGGGACAGATGAAAGTCCTTTCTTCTAGAGGGCCAGAGTCACAAAGAGCAGAGACAGTGAGGGTGCCCCTCTGCTTGCCTCATAATTTTGCCCAGGGCAGGTCCTTGCTTCCAAGAGTAGCTCCTATCCAGAGGAAACGCAGGGCCACCTGTCCTGTCTCTTTTCTTCCAGTGACAAATGTCCGCATCTCCTTCCTTGCTGTGCATAATCAGCTTCTTTCTGGAATTTCACCTGAGCACTCCCCATTCCCTCGCTGTTTCCCCAGGCCTGGTTTGGCCCAGAGTCTCTCAGCTGCCAATCCTGTGTGACAAGCTACCCGCCCCCAACCCCCAACCGCCATTAGGGTGATTTGTCAATAATAAATTCTGAAGTAAATTGAAATATTTTGCGACAGCATAAAAACAAATGGGAGAAAACAGTTCCCATCCCGAAATGCTGATTGAATCAAATATTGCAATATCGATTGTATGATACATTTTCATATTTAATTCAATGAAAACCATGGGGTTCGAATGCTTTCCATTACCCTACAGAATTTTTCAGTTTGCTGGAGAATTTATTATTGGTGTGCCACCCAAATCGGATTACTATTGAATCAAAACCCTGCCATGTTATTCAATCAAAGACCGTGATTCTAACCCCAAGAGTCGATCATTACCACTTTTCCTGAAGTGTATTTCCTTTTCCCTGTTTTACACAGAATGGCCAGTCCCCTTGCCTGTTTGTTCATTGCCCGCCCCTCCCCCGGCAATTAAAATCTACCACTGACAGAAACCCAGCAGAAACAACAACTGGCTTTTCAATATCAATCTAGACTTTTCTGGGAATTTACACTCTCGTCTCCCTGTTTTTGTCTCCCCCTCCACCCCCCAGGCCCTGGTGTGGGCATGTGTCCACCATCTGCAGGAGGTAGCATATCAAAGAGGCAATTAGTCTCCCCTGGTAGGAATGGGACTTAATGGCTCACAGCAAATGCTGTCCGTGTTCCCCGTGCCCCCTTGAAATCCTTCTTCCATTTTCGTGCACACCATCTTCCAGTGGCTTTCATTCCCACAGCCAGCACTGCTCATCTGTGCTAGAGAAGGGCTGGGGGTTCCTGGGAATTGGTGTCCCTCTGGGGGTCTCCCCTAGCCGATGCGCTAACTTCCTTATTCCCCAGTCGGACACTTCTTCTCCTGTCCCTAGGAATGAATGCCTTTAGAGGTCAAACCCAAGTTCTCCTTCATGGGACCTGACTTGACACTGCACCCTCGATTGCCTCCTTTCATCCTTTGTGTCGCTTATGGTTCGCGATTGAATGGTGCCCCACCCCCAATTCAAATGTTGAAGTTATAATTCCCAATACCTCAGAATGTGACCATATAGGGAATAGGGTCCTTACAGAGGTGATCACGTTAACATGAGTTCAAGAGGAAGGGCCTTAATCCAATATGACTGGTGTCCTTATAAAAAGGGGAAGTGTGTACACAGGCACACAGGGAGCACAGCACGTGAACATGAAGACAGAGATGGGGGCGATGCTTCCACAAGCCAAGGAATGCCACAGATTGCCACAAAGTACCAACAGCTAGGGGAGAGCCCAGAACAGATTCCTATTGTCAGAAGAAACCAACCCTGCTACCATCCTGATCTCAGGCTTCCAGCCTCCGAAACAGTGGGCAAGATATTTCTCTTGTTTAAGCCCCTCAGTATGTGGCACTTTGCCCCAGCAGCCCTAGCGCGCACGCGCGCGCACACACACACACACACACACACACACACACACACGCTCACACCCCTTCTTTCCCGGCAGGGTTTCTTTCTTTGTTGTTAACCTTCACCCAAGGATATTTCCCATTGATCTTTAGAGAGTGGAAGGGAGGGGGAGAGACAGAGAGAAACATCGATGTGAGAGACACACATTGATTGGCTGCCTCCTGCACAGGCCCCCAACCAGGGCTGTGGATAGAGCCTGCCACCATTCAGTCTGCAGCCCTTCAGTCCAATGCTCTATCCACTGAGTCAAGCCCGTTAGGGCACTGGCAGAATTTCTTAATGAAATCTCTTTGGGTGAATCTTTGTCTCGGGGTTTCCTGTGGGCAACCCGTGAAGACAGGACCACAGCAGGTCCTCGGAGCCCAGTGCTGTGAATTGTGGCTGCGTGTTCACGTGCCTGCTTGAGATGCTATTTCCCAAATCAGATTAGAAAACCTCCATTTCAACAAAATCTCCACGGAAGCAGCGTCTCTGATGGCGGACAGCATTTAGCCAGGACCAACAAAGCAGCACTGGGCTCCCTGGCCGCCTCCTCTCGCACATCTTTCTTCTGTGCCCCTCACAGCTGTGGCCCTGGCTGCTTCACCAAAGTTGAATTGAGTGTCCCTGAAAAATATAGTGTAGCATCCTTTTCCTGCCGCGAGACACTAAACCAATAAATTATAAATCAGCCAGCAGCCCCGTGACATGCGGATGTAATGAGAAATGCAAAATAAGAAAAGACACGGGGAGGAAAGCATGCGACTCTCTCCCTCAGCTCAGCTCCAGAACGCCAGGTCTGCTCCCTTCAGGGCTAGGAGAAAACCATTGTTTTCTTTTCCCCATGTGTCTCTGTTGTTACATGGCAACAATAACAACAACAACAACACACACACACACTGTCCCTACCAACGGTGGAGCAGGGGTTGCTATCTGGAACCTGGGACCAAAACGGTAATAGAATGATTTGGTTCCTGGGGCTCGTGAAACTCCTGGACTAAAGGGCCAGATCACTGCCCTCGGCCAGTTGCCTGTGGCTCAGCCCAGTTCTGCTCCTTTCCGCCCCACGGCTGTTGGCCATGTGAGTGCTCACCTTGACCAGGACCTCCTGCCAGGGTGTCACCAGTGATCCTTCTGGATGGCTGGTACTAGGGGTGCCTGCACCGTCTCCTCTCTTAGGATACAGAACTCAGCTGCTCTCCTCTCTCCCCTCTGTTTGCTTATTTATTCATTGCCTTGCATCCATTTATCCAGCTATTCAGTGGCTGATAGAGGGGGTCTGGGAATGAATGTTTTCTAGGCCCCTGAGGAGCAAAACGATGCTTCTCAAAAAGCAGGAACACTCCGTCCTCCTTTCTCACCACCCTCCGCCTGGTGGCCAGTCTCCCATCTGCTTTCACTTTCCCTCTGCCCCCAGAAGGGTGGTGGTCAAGCCCCAAACAGAAGAGGCCTGTGTGCGACACCACCCACTGTTCCCACCCCTGTCCCTATAAGGCAGCCTCCTTCCTCTCGCTTGCAGTCTGAATGCTTGTAATTTACTGATGTATTCATCCACCCATAGTACTAAAGTCCCAATGCCCTGAAAAAGGTTTGACATAAACTCATTTGATGGCAAAGCCTGGCCTGACCGGTGTGAGGCTATTTAAGGCCTTATTTAATCACCGGGACTTGTGAATATTCATATACTTTCTGCAGAAATGTTAATGTGTTGCACTGTGGGGCATGGGCTTTCCTATAGTGTATGATAAATGCACGGTATGACCTTCCTAAAATCTAAAACATTTACAGTTATGAAACCTATTTGTCCCCAGAGTTGGGGCAAGGGATTGTGGACCCACACTGACTTTCAGCTATTGCATGAATGTCAAGGTCCAGGGTTAGGGCCAAGCTCTTTCCCAAGTGCGTCCCATTGCATGTTGACAACAGCATGTGTGTGTATGTGTGGTTGTTATTATTTACCCTTTACAGATGGAGAAACTGAGGCCCAAAGAGTTGAACAACTTGCTTTAAGTCCCTAGTAAGTAAATGGTGGAGCCAGGAATGGAACCCAACTGTATCCGACCCCAAAGCCTTGAGCCACCATAACCTTTAACTGCTCTGTTAGTTATCACGCCTCTTGACAGCTGCCTGACACGCGGTCCATCAAACCGTCTCAACAACAAAGGACTTCAACACTCCTGGTGCTCTCCCCAGGCCCTGGCACTCAGGCCCAAGAGAGACGGTCTCAGTGCAGGCCTGGTGGGGAGGGGGTGTTCTCATCTGTATGTGCTGGGGGTCAGGCAGGTAGGAAAGTGGGGGAAACCTGATAGAGAAAGAGCAAGTTGCCTTCTTTCCACCCCAGGGTGGGGTCAGGGAGGAGCGTGTTCCAGGTACAATGCGTGAGCAGGGATGAACCTATTTGTGCTTCTGGCCATTTTCCAGATAACTCCCCTCTTCCTGTCCCAGCCACCTGTACCGCCTTCCTTTGTCTTATGAAAGAATGATGCTCTAGGAAAACCTCTTGCAGGGTAATCCTAATTTGAGCCAATGAGAAGTAACCCTAAACTAATACATCCTTAGACTAAAATAATACAAAAAATTTACTAAAATGGACAAGATGATCTCAATAGTTATCATTACTTATATCATACGACTTAACGAGGAATTTTCTCACCAGTAATTACTCTCTAATGTGGCTCTTTAATTGATCTGCTTCATAAGTAATATGCATTGTACACTTTACACTGCATTCCAGGAACAAAACAGTGTTTAGTTAATTCCAAATTTAGTGCAAGATATATTCAAAGATGGGGAAAATCAATGAAAAATATGTGCAGTTGATATGATACTCACCGAGCAAGTTACTGTCACAGGGGTCAGGAGAGTTGAGGGGGTCAGTCTTTAGAGCCGCAGGCTGTACTATGCCTTTTCAGCACTTCTCATAAGGTTAGGCAGCGTGTCCTCCCCTATCTCCTAATGCTGACTTCAGCCGTATGACCTACTTTGTCCAATGGAATGTAGGCAGGAGTGACAGAACACCAGTTCTGTGTTTCTGCTCAGACTCTTTGCACTTCCGCTATCTATATGTCCCAAATAGCCACTAGTCCAAGGAGAAGGCATAGAGGGACACTGGTGTGAATGCAGTCACTGGGGAGTGCCTGCATCTGAAGCCATCCCAAACCCACTGAGAGGCCTGAAACAGAGCTTCCCCAGATGATCTGTAGACCCATGAGTAAGAAAAAGAAAGGTTTGCTTGGTGACTCATCTGCACAATAAAGTTTGAGACTTAGGTCAAGTTGTCCTCTTTCATGAAGATTTTTTAAAATGACCTCCTGTTATAGGTTGAATTGGGTCCCCCAAAAGATGTTGAAGTCCAAGCCCCAGTATCTCAGAATGTGACCTTACTTGGAAATAGAGTTGTGTCTCATGCTAGTTAAGTTACGATGAGGTCATACTAGAGTAGGATGGGCCCCTAATCCAATATGATTAGTGTCCCAGACACAGAAGCACACAGGGAGAGGATGGCCATGAGATGATGAGGGAGAGATTAAAGTGATGCATCACCTTGGTTATTGTGGCTCCATTTGTTTGCATCAAAAAGTTGCAGGTTCTATTCCTGGTCAGGACACATACCTAGATTTCGGATTTGGTTCTGATTGGGGAGCATGAAAGAGGTAGCTGATCAATGTTTCTCTTGCATCAATGTTTCTCTTTCTCCCCTTTCCTCTCTCTAAAATCAATAAACATATCCTCAGGTGAGGATTAAAACATTAATAAAGTGATATATTTACAAGTCAAGAAACACTTAAGGCTACTAGAAGTACAAAGGGTAAGGAAGGATCCTCCACTTTAGACTTTGGCGGGCTTGGTTTGGGGGTACCCTCCAAAGAAGACATTAAAATAAGGGTAATGGGTACAGTTGTGGGAGCACCAATGAGGATAGGAAGACAAGCCAATAAAGGGTGCATTAGTGAGCAAGTTGTTGCTGTGGGCAGCTGGGCTCCATCCCACTGGTACCCTCTGAATAGAACATGGAGGACATCTCTCAGAATTGTTCCACTGAAGAGCAAGTTGACAGTTATTCCCTGACTCTTGCCCCCATTGGCTGCAGGTTGCCACCAGCGCTCTTAATCTCCTCCCACTTGAGGGATGAGCATGGTGATGTGAGTAGTGTGGAGGAGGGCCTTGCACTTGGGCTTAATGTGTTGCAGTCGCCATCTTGCAATTCTTAATAATTCTACCTTTAAAATTGTGTTATCTCAGTGAAGTTTGACAGGACAGTGGAGTATGTGCTCACTGTGGTCCTACCTCGAGTGCCTCCCAACCCCCCGGAATCTGTTCTTTGCTGCCTACTCCATTGCCCCACCCTGTCACTGCTGCTGCTGTCCCTTCAGTTGGGCCTGTACCAAGTAGTAGGCAGGGCTCTCATGAGGATCTGTGCTTGTCCTGAGACTAACCCCCCTGACAGAGGGAATGCAACGTTAAAGAGCACATCAAAATTGCCATTACAGGTCGACAGAGAAACAGGGCACAGAAGAGAGAAAAAAGCTTTTTGAAGAAGGGGTTCCACGTTTTCATTATGCATTGCACCCCACAAATTATGTGGCTCACTTTGCCCCGACTCTGGAGGAACGCCCCCAAAAAAGTAACTGAGGGAGGCAGGCAGTTGAGGTGGGAAGCTGTTAGGATGAGCACCATCCCCCATGGCTGCAGGGGAACTTGAGTGTCTGGAGGGGATATGAGGAAGGGTGTCAACAAGGACTGCTGCAGAGGCCTTCCCCTTACCGAAGCACCGTGCACACCTTTATGCCTTCTTGTGGTTTTATGGGTGTTGGTCCTCACCAACCTGATTCTGGGTTGAACCAGCACATCTGAGCAGAACTTGCAATTTCCTGTGAGCTCCCAGGATACCTAGCCCGTGGCAGTTAGCCTCATCACCTGCGTCCGGAAAAAAAATGAATGAAATCTGCAAAATTCTACAAAAGAAATTGCTCTGAGGCCTTGGGAGGAACATGCCCCCAAATGCAGACGAGACAAAAGATGTTACTTCTTCTTTCAGCTGGGGGCAGAGGTTAGCACTTCACAGCACACAGGCTAGCATGTGTCTGCCTGCTAAGCTGTCACAGCAGTGCTGTACATCAGGGCAGCAGGGCCAGTCAACCGTCACTTAGGGGAGGGAGGCTGCGCAGTATCTAGGCTGAGGGGAGCTGCTCAGTACAGCCTCCAGCTGGGACTCCAAAGTCACTAGAGGACACTCAAATGCAGTGGGATGGGCATGGGAACAAGAGAGAGCTGAGAGAGCAACCAGGGAGACTGAGCAAAGGGAAATGAGCGTGGAAAAGGTGAGAAGGGAGATGGGAGTGAGATGAAGGAGGAGGGGTAGGGCTTGGCCTGACCAAGGCAGTGGGGAGGCCACTTGTCACTCCTGTTGGTAGAGCACAGTGGCTAACATCCGTGCCCTGGAGTCACACCTGCCTCAGCTCAAACTGCAGCCCTGCCACTTCCTAAAAGCAATCCTGTGAGATAAAGAGGATAATAAGAACATTCACCTCACAGGGTTGCAGTGAGAACAAAATGTGCTTGGCCCCTCGGCTGACACCTAGCAGGCGCTCCCCACTGACTGCATTCACACCGGTGCCCCTCAGCAGAAGGGGAGGTTTGAGGCCACCAGCTAGGGAGTGTGGAGGCTTGTGTCCTTGGCCACACTCTTCCCATCTATCCACATCTTTCATCTTTGGCCTCTTCTCGATAAGGGCAGAAGGTGACAGTTGGGTGGCTTAGGTTTGATGGTAGATAAGCCACCAGGTGTACATGGCCAGCATGAGGCCCAGCAGGTAGAAGACAGTTAAGGCCTGGCCATCCAGAAGCCACACTTGCAAGTACTGGTTTTATCTCAACTATCCCTGCTCGAGTCTCTTCCACTAAGCTGCCCTCAGGGCAGCCACTAGCCACACCAGTAGGGAGATGTACCTGGTCATAGCATAAACTTTGAGGGCACAGATCCCAGTTCCGCTGTTAGTAGTTGTGTGCTTTGGGCAAGTTACTTAACCCCTTTGTGCTCCAGCTCTCTTGTCTGCAAAGTAAAGGTAAGAATAATACCTAGCTTATGGAAATGGTGTAGGGCTCCAATTATTTAACATATTAGTGGCTCAGTGCATGAAATGTGTGCACATCAAAGGGGATTAATTAGAGGAAATATTTTAATATTGCTATTTGCCCTTTATCTATAATAGAAGTGTCAGAGATGGAAGAAAATTAGTAAAATGTATATGAAAATCTCCCTCTTGTCAGAGTCTGGGGTGCACCATGGAACCCAGAGTCAAGTCCCCACCCACCCACGTGCACCTCAAAATCACATGAGACCCAGACCTGGCTGCCCCCCCCCCATTGGGCTAGATCCAAACCTGGCCAGTCCCACCCTTGTCAAGCCCTGCCAGGTGGGGGGTGCAGCCTCAGATCTCCTGGCCTGGCACCAGGGCAGGAGGGCATGGCCTGAGGTCCCGCATCCCAGCACCAGGGTGGGGGGCACCCCTTGAGGTCCCCTGTCAAGCCCTGCTGGGTGGGGGGCATGGCCTGAGGTCCCCTGTCAAGCCCTATGGGGGCAGGAGGAGGGGGCACAGCTTCAGGTTCCTGTTGATTGCCCCTTAAGGCTCATTATGGGAACTCAGCTTCAGCTGTGGGTGCAGCCATCTTTGTGGCAGAGTGATGGTCAATTTGCATATTCCCTCTTTATTATATAGGATATAAAATGCCTGGTGCCTGGAATATAGTAAATTCCTTATCAGAGTATGAGGTATATTATTGCATTGCATGAGAGATGGTGCTAATGAGGGTTCTCAGCCAAGATCTGCCCTGGGATTGAAGTGTCTCACACTGGCAATGCTTGTGGTAATCAGAGGGCAGGGGCAGAGGACAGAAGAGAAGGCATAGGGGTATCTTCTCAGAATGAGCAGGCATTGGTCTGCCACAAAAGTTGTAGGGGAGGCAGCCACTACTAAGTGAGGCCAAGTGGGGACTACAAGCTATGCAAATTCTCTGAGTTATGGCTGGAGGAAGGGTATGTAGAGGCTAGATCTGGAATATTCTTGTTTACCATGTGAAGGGATAGAACTTTATCCTCAAGGTGATGAGGGAGCATTGGTGTGATAACAAACATAATATGTATAAGGCCCATAGATTCATTCATTCATTCATTCATTCATTCATTCATTCATTCACTGAGCAACAACCATATACTGTGGACAGTTGTAGACCCTGGAGATAGACTGGTGAGCGAGACAGGCATGTCTTTTCCTTCAAGGAGCTGATGGGCAGTCAGGTTCCTAGAGCTGAGCTTGTGGACTGTGGGTTCTTTGTGTTTCTTCACCAAGTTGCCAGAAGTAAGCCCTGCTCTGACCATTCCAGAAACTCCCTAAAGAGCTGCCCAGCTGCACACTTGGTTGCACCCCCAATCATTCAGGAGAGCTGGCCTGCCACTCTCCCTTGGTTGCTAAAACCCCCTACTGTTCCTGGTACCCAGCAAAGCGCCTAATATATTTGCATTAACTAGTCACCAAAGGCAGCCAGAAGCTGAGCTCTAAAAAACCATCTTGTGGGAACAAGATCGGTCTCAGGGTTGGGTTCTTCAGGAAGCAGCTGCCGAGATCCAGTTAGTGATTGTGAGAGCTGATTTCATCCTTCAGTGACTTCTGAGAAGAACTACATGTAATCGCGCACAAAATAATTACACAGGAGTAACACCTGTGAAAGGAGACGGGCGGAAGCAGGACCGCGCGGGGGGAAATGGCAGGCAGCAATGCTGATCTGCAAAATCTCTGCTTGCCCAGTGGAAGCCCCCATCAGAGAGCGCCCATCAGAGCAGGCCTGAGATGGGCAGAAATACCAGCGCTTTGCTCAGCCTTTGGCTGGGGCCACCCAAGAAAGCCGTGACCCCAGCTCAAAAGCTGAGGCTGACCCTGCTGAGGCGAACAGCTGGAGGCTGTCAGCTAACCCCACTAGGGGCAGCTGGGCAGAGTCCTTTCCTGAAGGCGCTCTGAATGAGTGACAAGATGCAAAAGGAAAATTGGGAACAGACCCCGGGGAACACGTACATAATTAAGGCAAGGTCTCTCTCTCTCTGCCTCCGAGGCTCTCGCCATCCAGCAGAACGTGTAAGAATTGATAACATCCCTAGAAGGAATATCCCGGCTGGACACCCCCGGATCGAGTTCAAAGCTGAGCTGCTGTGGGGATTTCCCCACCCGGACCAATGGAAACGATTCTTCTGTGGGCCATGTGGAGACAACCTTTTCCATTTTCTGTTTTCCTAATTTGGTGGAGAAGATGCAAATGGATATAGTTTCCATCAAAATGCTCTCACCAATGATAGATATCCCCTATTTTGTTTCACTCCCGTTTGGGTTGTTAGCGTGGCAGCAATTAAACTTGACAAAATAGTGATTAAAAAACAATGAGAGGCAAATGTACCAGCACACCAGCGCGCATCTAGACCATTCTGAAAATGATCTCTTAAGTGTTTGAAATCTGCCTTATTTTCCTACCGTAGGAATGAGTTTTCAAAAAACAGCACTTAGGAAGGGCAATTTGCCACCAGCCTTCCAGGGCCTCAGCAACCAGTATTTCTTTCTAATGGACTCTGCCCACCCAGATTTAGCTGCAGTTCCCAAACTGGATTCATTATACAAAAGAACGAATGAATGCTGCACAGGATCCAGCAACGGAGCCTTTCCCTGCCGCTTCTGCTAATGCAAAGGGCAGACGGAACCTCTGGATGGTAACTTTGCTGTCAGGGGTTTGCCAGGCACCAGCTGTGGCGCTGTGGTGGGCTGAGGGCAGGCCACGGCCGATCTGGGAGGGCAGCTGGGCCTTACCCCAAGAGCAGGCTCGCAGCTGCCTTGTGAAGAGGTTTTTTTTTACAACATCTGGCTGCTCTGATAGGACTGAAGTGTGTGACTCATAGGGAACCTTCCAGAGAGAGAAATGAGCAGTGTGGGGCATTTTTAGCTCGGGGGGTTTTTGTTTTGTGCAATCCTGATGCATATCTGGCTTCAGCGAAGCCACGGTCATGTCTTTCTTGCTCTCTTTCTGATGTGCAAGCAGCTTTCTGGGTCTAATTATGGATGTAGCGCGTGTATCCTTGATCAATAGTTCGGAATGTCCTCCTGCTTTAAGAGCTGTTTAGTTCTTCCAGAGGCCTCTTTGAACTTCGCAGATCAGCCCCCCGCCCCCACCTCAGAAAGGCCCATCTGCACGGAGGCCAAAGGAGGCTGTGGGCCAGCTTGACAATGGCAATAGGTCCTACAATGGGAGACTCGGGTTCAAAGGCGACAGGCAGAACCTGGGACAGCATCAACTCCCCCCCCCCCCAGGTGGCTTCTCAAACAGGAGATCCACTGGCAGCGGGAGTGGGCCTTGGGAGCCAGGCAGCGGCGTATGTGCTCATTCTCAATTATCTCTGGTAGCGCCATCGTCGTGCTGGCTTTGGAGACCCAGAGAGACCCTCTGTTTGCCGGCTCCTGTTGAACAATGAGAGATGCACAGCACAGGGCTGGCGGGGAAATGAGGAGGCAGAGTACAGTTTGACCTGCAGGGCAGAGGAAACCGTGGAGCAGAGAGACGCTTAATAAGAGGGTTTTCCTGGATGGGAATGAGTGGCTGTCCCACGTGGCTTGGTGCCTCCTCCTAGCATGGCCCCGATGGGCTCTTTGGATTGGCTCTACGTCCTGCACCAGACTGCTGGGTGCTGTGGAGAAGCTAAACTGGGCACAGTTTTGAATATCCAGTGGAGGAAGGTAGGGGACTTGGGGAGGGGGGTAACAAATGCTCTAAGCAAGGTGTCTCAGACTCCGTGCAGCTCCCTGCTACGTGGGCATTTTCCCAGGTCCTTCCAGGGAAGGAGGCGAGAGGAGGTACATGCAGGGACCACTTGAAAAGCAGTCAGCGTGGGTAACGCTCCCCCGGCCGCCAATCCCAGGCCTGCCAGTTCCTATGGAAACAGGCGCCAAGAGAGGAGATTGCTGCTGGGAGCCAGTCCTGAGTCCCAGGAGGCTGTCAGGCACAGCTGCTGGCTGCCCACTGGGACCTGGAAATGCCCTTTCCCAAAACCACCCCTGCTGGCTCTGAGTCAGAGGGTCTCCTGGCATCTGCTGAGCTTGGAGCCAGAGTGGAAGAGAAGAAGGAGGGGAGCGAGTAAAAATATTTACGCTTAACAAACACTTTGATGTTTAAAGACTGTGTGTACAAATGAGGGCTGGGAACATCTTTGGTGAGGGGCTGGTATTTCCAAGCAAATCTACACACACACACACACACACACACACACACACACACACACAGTCATGTCCTCCTGAGGGGTTCATGTTCTCACCATAGCAAATGCAGAGCTGGCTCTGGGAAGGGTGTGGGTGGTGGCGGACAAGCCTCCACAGACCATACTCGTGCGCTTGTGGGGGTTCCTCTACAAGCCTAAGTGACCTGGAGGGTGCAGAAGGCAGCTGCGGCTGCCTGGCCAGGTGAGGCATGTGGGGAAGGTTGCCTCCTGTAGCTCCAGGGGGGTTGGGGTCACCTGGGCTGGGGAGGCCTGTGTGCCAAGGCTGGTGCCTGGGAAGGGAAAGGCCTCAGGCCTGGTGGCCCATTCTGCTCAGAGAAATACAAAACCCTCTTCAGGGAAAGTGGGCAGTAAGGACTTGGGTTGGGGATCACTTTTATTTTCACGGATCCTCAACATTGGAAAGAGGGTATATGGTGACGTAGGTATGTGAGATGTACTCAGGGAGAGGTAGTAGGAGTAAGGAGCCACACAGCTGTGGCTTCTGTCTCCAATCTGCCACTTTCTGGCTGTGTGGCCTTGGGAACGTCACTTAACCTTCATGATTCTGAGTTTCTTACGTTGCAGGTAATAATAATAATAACTACCTCATGGTGTTATTGTGTGGATTAGATACTTTAAAACATAGAGAATTCATAGTATTGGCTCAATAAATGTCAGCGAATATTGCTGTGTTTACCCAATAAATGATGATGGGGCATGTACAATGTGTGCAGAGCTGCGTTAAGTTTATGGAGGACATGACAGGAACATGAATGCAGTAATTATGAATGTAGACATAAAATATAAAGTGGAAGGTCAACATTTGTCCCTCAAATATTGGCGGCTAAAAACCTGCAGGTGTTTGGCACACAGTTGTCCCTGAGGAGGTTTAGGAACCCAGGCTCCTTTCGTCTTTTGGTTCTTCCATCTTCTAGAACCTTTTCCATCTTCTAGAACTCCTTCCAGGTGCAGAGGAGGGACCAGCAAGAACATACAGTAGTGTGTGGAAAGTTTTAGAAACATCAGGTTTCAGTCTGCCCACATTTTAATGGCCCTGCCCAGATCCCAGTCAATGACCCCACCTATCTGCAAAGGTTTCTGGGAAATGTGGTCCTCCTGTCTACTCAATTGGTAAAGAAATGGTTTGGTGAACATATGGTATTGTCTCTGCCACAGTTGGAAAGGGCTCTGATAATTCAACAATCACACAAGTTTCAGGGCTGGGAGTGGTATTCTGGTTATTTATTATGTTATCAAGTACCCACAAACCTAGTGGCTTTAAGCAAACATGTCTATTTAGCTCATAAATCTGCAGTTTGGGCAGGGCTTGGTTGAGATAGTTCTTCTCTGCTTCATCCAGTGTCAGCTGGGTTCCCTCGAAGGCAGGGGCCTGGATTATCTGAAGACCTGCTCACACGCATTTCTGGTGGTTGATACTAGCTATTGGCTCACACAGCTGGACCTGGAACAGCTGGGGCTTCTTGGGCATTTTTCTGGGTTTTTTTTCTATGTGGTCTTTTCACGTGGTATTTCCAACACAAAAGCTTCACGATAAATGGCCTAAGAGAAAACAGCATAAGCTCTATGGCCTTTCCAATTTGCCCTTGGAAGTCAATCCCACCAGTGACACCAAGGGATAAATTCATATAAGTGTCTGCTTCACAAAAGCAAGGTATTTTATTTTATTTTATTTTATTTTATCTTATCTTATCTTATTTATTTATTTTATTTTGCCAGTCCTGAGGCTCTGCTTGTCAGGGTCAGTAATTTCTGGGAGACTCCTTTCCTTCTCTAGAGCTTTATCCATCCTTAGGACTTCTGCAGACTAGAAATTAAGGGAGGACCTATGCTGATGACCACTGAGCTGATCATTGTCAAAACTTCTTGATCACACTGTCCAGTCTATCAGGGCCCACCTTGGACCCCAAGACCTTGATCTGTTAGGCTTGAGGCCCCTCCCATTCCTCACCTCTGTCTAGTCTCTTCTAATCAGACCTTGCATACTTCCCACTTGTCCCCATCCCCCTTTATAGGCCGCTGAAAATAAAGCTTGTTGGGGTAGGTCTCCACATTTGGCCAATAAGCAAGGCAGGCCATAAGACAGTGGCTGACACAGTGACTTCCCCTCTCTTAGGGGGGATGGTGTACACAGAATGGACTCTGAGTCTGGGTTCAACCAGAATTAATAGCACATTGATTTTTATGAATCTCTGATCCCATGGTTTTAAAGCTCCGATATGTTAATTTCTTTAATAGGTTTCATCCTGCCATACTTCTAAGCATTTTCAAGAAGGAATCTGTCCTGAGTCTTCCAAAGCCCAGAAAATATGCTCCGAGCTAAGACAACAGGTCACCACCACCATAAGAATATCTTAGATCGGCTTTTCCTTAAAGAGACCCCGAGACTAGGGTTTATATAGAAAGACCTTATTTGGGAGGAAATCTCAGGAAACACCAACGGGGAAGTGAGGAGTCAGAAAGGAAAGAGAAGAAAGCCAATACAGGGTGTACTAGTGAGCAATTGGGACTCAGTTCCACTGGGCACTGCTGGGAGATAGTGTGTAACACTCTTGGAATTATCATACTGATGCTGAGGAAGCCATAGTATTTATCCAGTAACTGCCTCTACTCATGATGGAGAGCTACTTTGGGGAGTCTTAATTTCTCGTACCCCTAACCTGCCCTGCATTATTTATGAACATACTCCAACATTAGAGAACACCCTTTAATAGAGAGGGGCAGGTGGTTTCCATGAGAAGCCATATGAGAGCATATGGGTAGGGCACCATCAGTGTCAATCACACATATGAATTGATTTTGGTTTTTAGCTTTTATTATGCAAAGCTAGAAGCCCGTTGCAGGAAGATTCCTGCAAGAATAGGGCTTCCTTGGGCCTATTCCTGCAAGAATAAGGCTTATTTGTGGCCAGAGTGCTGCCTTGGGACACTGCATTGGTGGTGGAGCGGCAAGCCTAGATCCGCTGCCAGAGTGGGCGGATTGTACCTCACCACTCAGCCCCTGCAGCCCCCAGCCGGGTCAACAGACCCAGACACTCCAGTGGCAGGGCTGAGGGAACTGGGCGCTGCTATCTTGTGGCTATGGCTACTGCCATCTTTGTGATGGAGTGATGGTTAATTTGCATATTACTCTTTTATTAGATAGGATGTTCCACATATGAAAAGTTAACGGAATAGTATACGACCTCATGTACTTGTGCTTGGCTTGAACACTTATCAACATTCTTCCCATTTTGTTTCATTTGTATTTCTGAACTGATTTTTATAGGTTAGAAGGAACATGGTAAGAAAAGGAGGGCAAGAGTATGTAAAAGAGATAGCTTATCAAGGGCATGGAAATGTGAAAGCAGGAGATATGTAGGCAGCACTCTTTGACTTGTGTGTCATGGGTAAGATGGAAAAATGGAGTTTGAGTGGATGAAGGCCTTGGCCAGCAGGCTAAGAAGAGCATGAAGAGATATTTTCTGGCAGGTTGTTTTGTAGACAAGTAACCCAGTTATCTGGCTTGGGTTCCCCAGTAGCAGATGGGTTCGAAGACAAGTTCTTATTTGGAAGATGGTTGTAGGAAACACTGGCAGGGAAGTAGAGAAGTGAGACGGGGAATGGAAAGCAGAAATAAAGGGTGACATCAAGCATGTTCCCACTGTGGGCATCTGGCACCTAATCCTACCGGGACCTCTGGGGGATGGCATGGGACTCATACGTCAAACTTATTTCAACTAAGGGATAGGGAGCTGGGGCACTTACCCATCTGCTTCCCTTCCATTGTTGCTGGAGGGTTAATTTTTGGAGACACTAATTCCTTGGCTCTTCCAACTTGTGGTTCTGGAAAAATCCCCTGAGGAACAGAGATACAGATATCAACAATCAGAAGTTTTCAGGAACACACCAAATTGGAAAGTCTGGAGGAATACAGATGAGGCACCAACAGTTTCTCCTTCACCGAAGTAGCTGGAGTTAATAGTAGGCAGAGAGTCAGATGGATTGGGGCAAGGAGACTCAGGGGACAGGGACACATGAGGGGCCTTTGGCTGTGGTCCAGGTGGAGATCTGAATTGGGAAAGTGGGAAGGAAGAAGGAGCGACAGATGGGGGAGAGAGAGATTGGGGAGGAATCATCAACAGAATTTGGCAACTGATCTTGCATGTGCACATGTAGGAGGCGAATTACCAGACATAGATTCTAAACAATGCTCAACCACAGTAACTACATTTTTAAACTTGTGGTAAAGTGATCACATTTATCAACAATCTTGCTGGGTCTCTCAATTCAGGCAGCAAGTAGAGCAGTGAGAGCAGCACGGGGTAATGGGTCAGCAGAACCAACAGCAAAATCCTCTTGGTATATGGGATGATGCTCAAGCAACTGAGCCACACTGACCAGGTCTGTCATCAGATTCTTAATGGAGCTTGGAGTCCCCCAAGGACTGTGACTGGATCACAATCCAGGGTTCCAGAACGCTGTGACTTTGGGAACGGTAATGACCCTGAGGGGTCTGTGGCAGATTCAGATGGACCCATTTATATCCAGGGTTTACTTGATAAGTGGTGTGTTGTGGGTTGAATTGTGTCCCCTCAAATTTGTGTTGAAGTCCTAACTTCTATTACCTGTAAATATTACTTTATTTGGAAGTAGGATCTTTGCAGATATAATTAGTTAAAATGAGATAATACTGGATTAGGGTGGTCCCCAAATCCAATGACTTGTGTTCTTAGAAAGAGGGTATTTGGAGACACAGAAAGAAGGTCATGCAAAAACTGAGGCAGAGATGGGAGCGATGCACTTACAAGCCAAGGACCCCCAAGGATTGCTGGCAAACTACCAGGACATGGAAGAGACAAGGAAGGATTCTGCCCTGGAGTCCTCAGAGAGAGCAGGGCTCTGCCGACAAATCTGAATCGATTTCTGATTTCTAGCCTCCAGGACCACGAGAGAACACATTTCTGTTGTTTGAAGATATCCAGTTGGTGGTCATTTGTTCTAGCAGTCACAGGCAACCTCCTGTTTCCACATCTTTGCTTTCCCTTTTTTCTAAGACTGGAAGACATTTGACTTGACATGATTTGCCTCCCAATTTAGAAATTATCTAGAGTGACTGAGCTACCTGCAAGAGGGACCTTTCTATCAACTGTTCAAGAAGTACTTATATACTGGTCTGCAAGAGGCCAGGCAGCTTCCCTGGACTACATTCACCCTGAGGATCAAAGGAGCTCTCTGTAAGGCTCAACGGGGTGAGCTTTAGGCCCCAAGGCCCTATACTTTCCAGCCCCTCCCCCTCCAGCCCCACCAGGACACTTTCTCTGCCCCACTAATCCCCAGGCACTCTGGCTCCAAGCACACCGGGCTATGAAGGCCTGTGAAGGCATTTTCCTGCTTGGGGGTCTTTGTTTATGCTGTAAACTTGGCATAGCCTGCCTCTAAAGCAACTTTGAATTATGGAAGTTTCAAGCGTATACAAAAAGTCAGAGCCCTGGCTGCTTTGGCTCCATGGATAGAGCGTTGGCCTGCGTACTGCATGGTTCTGGGTTCGATTCAGGTCAAGGACATCACCTTGACCGGAATCGATCCCCAGTAAGGGGCGTGCAGGAGGCAGCCAATCCATGATTCTCTCTCATCTTTGATGTTCCTCTCTATCTCTTTCCCTCCCCCTTCCTCTCTGAAGTCAATAAAAATATTTTAAAAAGTCGGAGAACAGTATAGCGAGTCTCTGCACCCAAAACCTAGCTGTCACAGCTACCAACCTGGGTAATCTCCCCCTCCCCACTCCACCATGTTATTTTGAAGCAAAATGTAGTATGACATCATTTTATCTCTAAATATTTTAGTATCTATTGCTAAAAGATAGGGACTTAAAAATATAACTGAATATCATTATGGCATCTAAAAACTTTAGCAGTTTGTTATCGTATTAAACATCCAGTAAGCGTTGCAATTTGCAATGGCTTCGTAAGTGTGATACGTTTTATCAGCTTGTTTCAATTGGCATCCAAAGAAGGGCCACACGGAGCAAATACATATCTCAAAGTTCGTGCTCTTCCTTTCCTCTCACGGTTCATTTGTTGCAGGAAATCAGGTTGTTTGTCTTGTGGAGTTTGTCAATCTGTTTTTTCTTGATGACATCCTTGTGATGTCATTCCATGTTCCCCTGTCACCTCTAGTGCCTGTCCATTGGGTAGTTAGAGCTAGAGTGTTAATCCAGAGGCCATCGTGTCCGCATGGTTTTCGTCCTTCCATGGGGGCTCTCCTTTGGTGTTGATCATTGTTACCTGCATCCATTACACCAGGAGCCCCACAGGATGCCCTGAATGCTCCTCACACCTCTCGCACCCGGTTAACTCTTCCACCCCCCCCAACTGGGTCACATTCCCTGCTTAGGGCGCACAGTGCCTTCTACTTTCCCAGCATAATCGTATGTTTATTTAAGAGTCTTTGCACAACTGCCCCTCTCAAAGGTAAATCCCTTGTGGGCAGAGGCTGCGCCTGTTTTCCTTCTTGCTAGGTTTTCAATGCCTGGCACCGAGTAGCTGCTCTGTAAGTACTGAGTGAATGAATGAGGGAATAAAGGAGTTCTTTTGCTTCTGGGCCCTGGAAGAACTTGGAGAGGGGTTGGAAAAGAGGGAGCTGCGGTGGCCTCCTGGAGAAGACCTGACTCTCCAAGACCAGGCTGCCTGCCTTACGCTCCTCCGACCCTGCTACTGAATTTTAAAATGTGACTTGCCCCCTTCTGCACTGGGTAGCATTTACAAAAACAAAGAACTCCTCTCTTTCCTCCTCCTGAATCTCGGGAAACACAGAATAGCTCATCTTTCACCACTGCCCCAAATGCAGGATTTTCCTTTCCTGGATAATCAAATGTTCCCCTTTTCTGGAGTCCTGATGCGCCTCCTGGGGAGCCCTTCCCCGCTGCCTTTGACCTCCTTGGAGAGGTCCACCGGTCACCAGCTCCTCATGAATTAAACAAAAGATGGGAAACTTGGGATTCTGCAAGAAGAAGGTCAAATGGTCCAAATCATGCAGGAAGGTGCCTGCCAGGCTGCCGGGAAGAAGACAGGAAGAGATTTTAGGCCGGCCCCTTGTAGCTTCTTTCTGGGGAGCAACTCAAGCGAGAGGGCACAGGGAGATCACATTTTCCTGGAGTCCTGGGAACCTCTTAGAGGCAGAGGGCAGGGCCTCCTTTCCTCCTGGGAGGAAGAAGAAAGGGAAAAATGAGCCCAGAATGAGCCTTCTCTGGCACTGACTTCAAGGTTTGCAGTAACGCTGCTCTGCCCCAACCAAGGGGCGCAGAGGGCTCTCGGCTTTCTGTGCTGGCAGCACCAGGAACCCTGCGTGCCAGGCAGAGGGTCCTGCTGTCCCTCAGAGGCTCGTCCGAGTGTGTGCAGAAGGCTGGCATTGCTCGGGCTGCTGGATTAATGGCTGGCCTGGGTCGTGTTTGATTGGCTGAATGGTCAGCACAGAGTAACCTCACACCTTGTGCGGGTAGAATTCGGGACCCTGGATGGAAGGAGCTACCACAGTTTGCTTATTGGCTTCACTTTTTCTGGGACCTTCTGGGGGAACATAGATGATTTATTCTCCATGTTTTGTTTGTGTCTCTGTTTGGTTTAACACCAGCAATGATATCATTGGAAGCTAATGAGACCTTGTATTGAAATACAGCCTTCCAGAGCTGCCTTTCCCTCCCGAGTGTGGTCTCTGAGGGCACCACCTGGGGCGGCATTTGCCTTATTGCCAGGTGACTGCCACCGCCACGCTCCGGGGCCTGTGCTGTGCGCTGTCACATGACTTCAGTGGGAGCAGATCTTGGTCCTGTGCATCGTGCTTCGGTGTTCAGACCAGAGGTTGGCCCCGATGTGGGATGCGGGCTGGCCTGGCTGGTGGCAGTGTTCCCAGCTCAGGATCCAAACGGGGTGTGATGAATCACAGCAGTTGGATGAGCCTGACTTTCTTGCTTGGCTTGTCAACGACCCTGGAAGGTGTTTTCAGAAAACGATGTAGTGATATGTCACCCCTCTGGCGCGTCCCCAGACTTCATAGAGCTGATGCACACTGCCAACGGGAGTGCCACATTTCAGAGGGAGCTGGCTTTCCAGTTTTCTCAATTGTTGGGACCGTCATTCTGTGACTCTGGGCACCTGGCCACGGCTCACTCTGTCCTAGTTTGTGTCTCTCAGAGCAGACCCCGAGACAAAGGTGTGGATGCAAGTCCTTTATGTGGAAGGAGATGAGCATAGTGATATAAAGGCTGTGCTGAGGAGCAGGTGGGTGACTGGGGCTCAGTCCTCCTG
Organism: Murina feae; assembly: GCA_004026665.1. Lineage (NCBI taxonomy): Eukaryota > Metazoa > Chordata > Mammalia > Chiroptera > Vespertilionidae > Murina > Murina feae. The sequence continues at coordinate 22,010 of PVJC01022656.1, forward strand.
GGCATATTTTGGAAGACTGTGAGGAACATACCAGGGAATTGCCCTCCATGGAGGAGCAAAGAAGCTGAGGTCCTTATGTTCCAACTCCTTCCCATCCCTCTCTCTGCCACGATTGAGGGTCATCCCTTGATTGTCACCTTCCAGGACTTCCCGGCTGCCTGAAGTGAGGGCTGAGCATACTTCTGCCACCAGAGGAAGCCTAAAGGCAGAGGGCTGCGTGCGAGGGACAGGAGAAAGCCCTTGCGGTGTTCAGAGCTGTCCACCAAGCTGCAGGCGGCTTTGGAGTGGGCCAAGGGGATGAGACCACGTCAGTGTTTGTGGAGTGATTGAATGCCTCTGAATTTCACCTCCTTATAACATGGGGTTAATGGTTTTGGCCAATATCATAGTCAATAAGAACAAGTCCCTCTCAATTCTAATTTTACACACACACACACACACACACACACCTTACAATATTAAACATTAAACACATATTAAAGGATTTATAATTAGCTCTGCTCGGCACATGATGTTAGCTCTCACTCCCTAGCATAGTGCGTGGCATATATGTGTATTGGAAAGGATATAGGGTTTGGAGTCAGATAGACTTGAGTTTGAATTTTACTCCCACCTCTTTGTGACCTCCAACAATTTATTTATTCTCTTTAAGCCTCCTTCTCTGGGAAGTGAAGCAATAATGTCATCTCCCAGAGGTGTTGTGAGGATCAAAAGCGAGAACGTTGGTAAAAGCAGTCAGTGATGTATAAAGCATTGTAGGATGTGAACCATCACTTTCCTCCATGTTCTCACTGCCCTCAGATCATTCATTTATTTACTAAATATTCTCTAAATGCCTACTATGAGTGGGACACTGTCCTAAGTGTTGTGAAAATAACCGTAAACAAAATAGTCAAGAAATCCTTGCTTTTGTGGAACTTAATTATTAGTAGAAGGGAGAGTACAGACAATAAACAAAATAATAAATAAGCTCAATTTATAGTATGCTAGAAGGTGGTAAGTGCTATGAAAAAAATAAAGCCAAGAAGGGGAGTGGATCACACAGAGAGGGCACACTGGGTGGTGTGTTTATGTGGGGCAGTGCAACGAGACTTTCCTAAGAAACGATGCTTGAGCTCAGCTCCTTCCCATACAATTTCCTTTCAGGGTAGTTTCTAATATATTTATACTAAAGTGTAAATGACTGACAAAAAACAGTCTATTAATGTACATCAGGGAAAGGCATATTTACAACCTAAATGGGACCAAGGCCCTTGTTTGACTTGAGCCATAAGAATCAATCCAATTGTAGAATTTAAGTACAGAATAAGTTGAATAGTTCATTTGGTCTTTCCTACTCCCATGAAACTGCACACAGGCTGTGCCCTCTCTGCCTCCTGGTAGAAGGGTGGGCATTGTCCCCCTGCTAGAATGATGTTGAAGTGACGTCAGTGCTGGTCCCTGCCTGCTGGGGCTGGAGGCATCTTTGTTGAACTTCCTGCCTGAGTCCCAACTGCAGGAAGGAATTGCTGGAGTGAGACATAAATCCAGACTCTGTCCTTCAGCTCTGCAGGTCTTGTCATGTATCCTATGGATGGCCGCCCCTTTCTCCTTGGTGAGCTTGTGTCTGGGGTGCTCCCCTGTTCCAGAGACCCAGCCCGGGGCCCCAGAAGAACCCAGGATGGACCAGCCTCTTTGTGCTGCCCCAGGTTCCAGCACAGTCCTGCCTCCCTGCTGAGGGGTGACTGGTCATGCCAGCTGTCTTGGCTTAGGCAAGACTTTTTCTACTAGACACATTTTTTTAAAAAAGGTGAAAACTCTGCCTTGAGTTTGAAATTACCCACAAAGTCACCTTTTTCAGTGCTCACAGCCACACGATGTGCTCTGCCTCCACTCTCAGCAAACCATATGCTGCGGCTGCTGCCGGCCGCATCCTGGGGGATGGCTCTTTTCCCCTTCAGCAAGCCTCCAGAAATGTCATGGAAATTTATATGCTTATTCACAGAGCCGATAAAGCAGAAAACCGGTGTTTCAGCTATTTTTGTTTTGCTTTGCAGATGGAGAGTAGAGGCATAAATCTCTCTCTGAGCCCCCCTCTTCATTTGCATCGGAGGCTGTTCAGCCCACGGTGGTGATTCTCTGGAGTTGGGGACCCACACCTCCTAGGTCACCACCCATGTTGATGGCCTGACTAAAGCAAGTATCAAACCCCAAGCCATGCTTACCACCCCCTGGAGAACAGGACACCTTGGGTATCCTGGGGGAGAAAATCTTCCAGGGGCCTGTGTTCCCTTTGTGATGTCTGCCCCTCTGTAGGTGTGTGTGGGACTTTGAGTGGCCACTCAGAGTCTACTGTCGGGTCCTTGGCACTGGGGCAAGCATGCTTGCCTATTTGCTCTACACTCAAAACGTTCCGAATTCAACCACTTCTTTCCATCTCTGCTTCCACCTCCCTGATCTAGATTGTCACTGGCCTCTCAGCGGCTCCATGGCATCTGTAGTCTGATGACCACATAGTAGAAAGAAGGATCCTTAAGCTTATACATGTCTCTTGTCTGCTCAGAGCCCTCCTGTGATACCACATTTTTCTCAGAGTAAAAGCCAAACTCCTCATAGTATCCTGAAAGGCCCTCGGGGATCTGAACCCTGTGACTGCCAGGCCTTACCTCATCCATCTCTCCCCCTCACCCCTTCTGCTCCAGCCACACTGGCCTCCTTATTGTATCTTTAACAAACCAGCTGTGTTCCTGCCTCAGGACTTTTGCACTGGCTGTTCTCACTGTATGGAATGCTGTTACCGCAGATATCTGTATGGCTTGTTCTTGCTCCCTTCAGGCCTCTGCTCCAATGCTACCGCATTAGAAGCGCCTTCATGGGCCACTTGACTTAAAACCTCAGGCCTGTGCACTACAACAGCAGAGTTGCATGATTCTGACACACACTGTATGGATCACAAAGCCTAAAATTTCTGTTCCATAACTGTGTTCCTTTGCCGAAAGTGTTTGCTAATCCCCGATTTAAACAAATTGTAGTGTTTTTTTAATTTTGTATTTCTTGCCTCAAGAGCTAGGACTAGAATCTCTCCATTTATTCAATATTTATTGACCAGCTACTAGGTGCAAGGCCCCATTGTAGATGTTGCAATAGGGAACAAACCAGGTGGAGGTCCTGCTATCCCAGAGCCTACGTTCCAGTGGAGGAGACAATAGACAAACAAGTTAATAAATACAGACCAAGGGTGATAAGTGCTATTGAGAAAATTAAAGCAGAGTATGGGAGAGCATTTCATGGTTCAGGATGGCTGCATAAGCGCTAGCCGTTACCTGTGTAGTTCAACAACCAACGGGAAGGAGGGAGTGATACAGAAAGGAATGGCCCTTCCCTTTAAGGACATTTCCTGGAAGTCACACGGGGCACCTTAATCCCATTGACCAGCAAACTTAGTCACATGGTTATGTCTATCTGCAAAGGAGTTGGGGAAATGCAGGATGTGGTAGAAGCATCATTGTGTTGTGTTGTTAACAGAAGCACACGTGTAAGCCGGAGACTTTTGCTCACTTGGTTGGAGTTGGTGTTGGCTCTTATCAGCTCCTAGCTGCCTCCTTCTCAGGGGTACTTCTCTAGGTCAATGTTATCCACTTTACCCAGAGGTATCTGGGAGGTTACCTCCCCTCCCCCCACCCCTCCCCCCACCTAGGGTGAAGGAGAGGCATAGTCTACTACCTCTGATAGGGGTACAAAAGCCTAGACTCTGATTTAAGGGGAGGGGACAACTCTGTGGTGACTTTCCTGCTCAAGGGCACCCCAAGGGATCAGGCTGAGGTACGTGGCCCAATATTCTTAGAATTATCTATTTTAGCACTGGAAGACTACGTTCTGGGCAAACTGGGATAGTTGCTTGTCTTAGTCTTCTGCTGAGCCCACATCTCTGTTTTGCTGTTTGCCCCAGCCATCCTGCTTCCCTCCCTCCACTGCAAGTTCCTCCAGAAAGCCCGCCCTCAATAAATTACATGCACAAGCATCTCATTCCAGCCTCTGCTTCCAGGGAACCGGCCTTTTCCAGTGTTCCCTCCTCTCTGAGTGCAGCCAGTTCTCACCAGGGCTCTTGGCTGCAGGTGAGGGGCTTCTGTCATAACCCACAGAGTTTACAGCTGAACTTGGCATTCGGGTGTTCTGGTGACTCAATGCAAGTGGAAGTCATCCCTCTGCTGCTCTTTTCAGTGGCTACTTGTGGTTGTCCCCATATCTCAGCGTGTGGGTCTTCCTCGACATTCTTTACCCTTGGCAGGCACTGCATTCTTGGCTTGTGTCTCCTGCTATTGCTCTTTGATCTGACACCAAGGCTGCTCCTTTCAGGCCACTGCTGATTTCTAGATGATCAGATCCTTTTCTTTCTGAGAGGTGGCACAGTGTGGAGTAAAGAGCAAGCTGGCTTCTAGCCCTGGCCCAGGGCAAATCTGTGAAATTCTTTATGCCAAGTTTCACGATCCTAGGAAAAAAATGGCTTATTGGGTTATTAAAGAGATCATAAAGCACTTAGCATAGTGGCTAGCATGACCTGGCACACAACAGAGGCACTTCCTCTGGGTCTCTGGTCCCAGGTTCCTCCCTGTGAAAAGAGGTGGCTAGCTTGGATGTGTGTTCTCTAAGGCCATATCACTTCTATACATCTACTAGAGGCCTGGTGCACAAATTTGTGCACCAGTGGGGTTCCTTGGCCTGGCCTGTGTCCTCTCACAATCTGGGACCCCCTGGGGGATGTTAGACTGCCAGTTTTAGCTCTATTTCCATAGGCCAGGCTGAGGGACTGCACCAATATGCATATAAGATCTTTGGTTAATCTCTTCCCGCCCTCCCCCTCTCCCCTTCCCTCTGAGATTCATCAGTCTGTTGCATGTTTCCATGCCTATGCACTGAGCATCTGCCCCCTGGTGTTCAGTGTGTGTCATAGCTACCGGTTGAAGAGTCAAATGGTCATGTAGGCATTTATATATATACTAGGGGCCCGGTGCACAAAAATTTGTGCACTCGGGGGTCCCTCAGCCCAGCCTGTACTGGCACAACCTGCCACCCACACATCTTACCCCACCCACCCCACACACATCACCCGCCACCCTGCTGATCTCTCTCCAC
>PVJC01022657.1:0-27124 GCA_004026665.1 Murina feae
AAAAAAAATACCTGTTCACAAAAAGTCTTGCATAAGAAGTTTTCTAGTGAATAAAAACAAAAAAAGTTCAAAGTGATTTATTCATATGTTCATGCAATGTAGTACTATCCTATATAATAAAAGGCTAATATGCAAATTTTCCCCTTGGGAGTTTGAAAGCTTGCTATGACATGCACTGACCATCAGTGGCAGCACAAAATGAAAGAAGACCTGGGCTGGCAGCCAGCAGCCAGGGGGAAGGAAGGCCCCGATCGACCCTAGGGACTCTATCTGTGCATGAATTTTGTGCACTGAGCCTCTAGTACAGCAATAAATGGAACAAACACAGATCCCTACAACAGCGTGGACATGGAATTAAAAAAACCATCTTCTACTGAGGGAAGAAGCTAGGCAACACAAAATGCAAGATGATGCAGTATGAATTCAAGAATTCAAATAGTAGACCTGAGAGAACATTCTAGAAGACAGGCAATGTCATATCTTGATTTGGATGGTGGTTACATGAATGTGTAAACCACTATCAGGACTCATTTTTCGTTTACTTAATATATGTGCATTTTTTATTCACACCACAATAAAAATCATAGAATCCTGTGACATTTTCACATAGACATTAAATTGTTAAATAATTTATATGAAAGGGATTAACTCTTAAAAGTAACTCCAAATCTTGGCATTCCATTTGGGCAGGATTTAAAGAACAGCCTTCTTATCGCGTGTCTGATGGCCTGGATGTGTTTTCAGGATTTCCTTAACAATTGCATTTCTTTAATGAGGGTTCCTCAGTGCCCATTGTATGGTGGAGTCTGTACTGTGTGTCAGGGAGACAGCAATGATTATAAAATGATTTCTATTGCTTTGGGATTATAGTAAAAGGTGACCCAGACTAGTAATATCGAAGGGCCATAGATTATTATGACCACCTGATGTTTGTAGGCAAATTAGCTATAATTTCACGCTCAAGTTGCTAATAGGAAAGCAGGTTGTTTACCATGACAGTAGAAGTGATTTTTTCTGAAGATATTGGTAAACAATGCAATTTAACAGCCTTTGATTGTGGGATATATATATATATATATATATATATATATATATATATATATATGTCTTTAAATAAAGCATTTGTAGACAAAATTGAGGCAATGCATACCCATGTTTTAAAATGAATTCCACATTGCCCTAAGCTTAAAAATCCCTGTAATGTTATATTATTTAGTTCCAAATCTGCTTTCCAAGGCATTTAAAGTTTATATGTAGCTTAAAGAACCTCTTCAAAAATTATTAATTAAGTGACCTTCACATGATATTTTCAAAATCAATCCAAAAGGAAAAGCCTTAGCAAATAATGGAAAATTTGAGAGAAAGATCATCATAAGCAAGTAGATAAGAGCAATAATTATATCATAGATCAATTCAGATAGACAATACATTAATGTTCATTAACAGCATTAATAAAGTATAAAGCCTCTTAAAAATATAATTTTTATGAATAGTGTATTAAGTTGTGAACTGGAGCTGGATTCTGTCTTAATCCATATTAGTTGATAACCTCTGACCTCTCCCTACAAAAGAGTTTTGAAAAGATTGCTGAAACATTTAACTTGAACAAAAGTGCCAGTTGGGAAATGTTTAAGCAAGAGAATCTGGCTGTTGCAAAATTAGTCTCGCACACAAACTATTTCATTATAAACCCACAAAACCAAACCAGGAAAAACAAATAGATCACATTTACCTAAATCATTCAAATTTCATCAGATTTTTGTTAGACAATTTTGGGTTCCAATTCCTTAAAACATGTCATTGTGGAAATACAGAATGTTGCAGCAACAGCCAGATTCCATGTTTCATTTTTTAATATATGTTTTTATTGATTTTAGAGTGGGAGAGAGAGAGAAATGTGTATGAGAGAAAAACATCTATTGGCTGCCTCATGCATGCCCCTTTTTGGGGTTGAGCCCAAAGCTCAGGCATGTGATCAGGAATCCACCCTGTGACCTCTTAAGTGTTTGGGTTGACTCCCAACCAACTGAGCAACACCAGCTGAGCTCCATTATTCATTTTAATTTTGTGGTAAGGTGGAGAGAAGCCAGGACAAAACTGTTAAAGCATAGTTAACGTTTTAATTTCGATATGAAGTAGTCATAGATGCATTTGTACAAGCCTGGGTTAGCTCCCTGTGGCTGCTGTACCTAGCCACCCCAAACCTCATGGCCTCAGATAGAACGCTACTCCTTCCCAGTTCTAAAGCCAACAGTTTGGCATCAGGATCCCTGAGCTGGATGAAGTCAAGGTGATCTACTCAATTAAAGCAGCATGATCCACAGTAAAATTAGAAAAAAAGAAGTATTAATTTGATATTTGGTCATTTGATACACCATTATTCCTTACCATTATCTGCTAAATCCTGTAATAAAGATATGTATAAAAATGAATATGACAAGAATCATCTTAATACCAGGAAGGGGCAGATGGTATAGAATGGAATGAAGCTTCAATTTTGAATGTGTGAAACCACATATTATTATAAGTTTCTCTTGCTGGGGACACCCCTGAACTGCAGGCATAGGCTTTATTGCTCACTCCGTAAGACATGCCATGTGTAAGCCACGTGGTGAATCATTCATCGCAGGATAAGGTCGTCTTCAGATGTGAGATAAACTCTCCCCGTTTGCTTCTACTCTTTATCACTTATTTCCCTTTATTTTCAAGCATATTTTTAGAGAAGGCTGTAGACTTCATCAGAAAGTGTGTAAGCAAGCATTTTGTCTCCCTGCACACTAACTCAGTGTAGGACCTGCGTAAGGCTCTCTCTAGGTTCAATCAATGAAAGACTTTACTGTGTTCTTGGATATTCCTGAGATGAAGACGCATTCCCAAGAAGATCCTCTTGCCTTAAATGTTTCCCAATCAGTAGATCTGATTAGAATAAAAAACTTTAAAATCTTCTGTTTTGGGGACGTTATGCTCTTTGTGTAGTTTATAGATTTCATCATTGTATCAACTCTTGTTTATTACTTGCTTTTAAAGTTATGATGCTGATAATACAACACATCTCAAACAATCAATCCTATGGGAGAGGGATTGGCACTAGCAATTCATTCTAAAATACTAACATTATTTCTAACGATGATGTGAAAATAAAGCAAATGGTATGAATATGTCATTTGGGGTTAAGAGCATGTATTGGGTTTCAAGTCAGGGAAGAGTGCTATCTTTGAAAAGCATAGTTTAAACATTTGGTTTTCTCTGAGGTTTTGACTTAACTACCCTGTATTTTATATTTTTCCTTGTGGCCTTAGTATGTGGACCCAGTAACTCTGTTCTCTGATGCTCTCCTAGGAGTCAATTATTCAGGACAGCTAGTTTGTGCCTTATAGTCATCACAAATTTGATTCTCTTTGTATTTTAAAAAATCAAGTGACTTCAAACAATCCTCTTAAGGTCCAGTCTTTGCAAACTTGAAGCAGAGAATTATTGCCAGAATGCAAATTGTGCACACAGATAGATGAAAATGCATTTAGTTGCATTAACTTGGCCATGATGAATTCTTCCAACTGCCGTCTCATGTTCTAAGGCGACTTGGTAGACGCCATTGTTATATTTCTGTGTACTCAGAATATTTCAGTTCAGAAGATGAAAACTGACCTCCTTGTGCTCACTGAATAGTCCTTCCACGCACATGAGAATTTATCTCACAGACAGAGCTATTTACTGTCTCTAATCATTTTCAGAGAAGCCTCCTAAATGCTAATAATCCCAAGAAGCCACATACTGATAAATGTATAATTATACAGCTATGAATTATTTTGTATGATGTTAAAACTCAGTTTTAATATCTGACATCACAATTAATTTTTCAAGGTTCATCGCCCACAAATAATAATTTTAATCACATAAAGGGAACTATACATTTAGATAACTGTGCAAATGGATTTCATTTAATTATTTCTAAAACAGTTCAAATTCACAGCTCAATTAAAAGGTGATGGATTGCACATAATTTGTTTCCTTTTATGGATTATATATTGGAGATTAAGTTTCCTCAGGAGATCTTTTCTTTCTGCCTGTGGTGGCTCATAGTCTGTTGTTCCAAATGTGCACTGATTAGTCCCAGCAGGTTTCCGGTTCCCAGTGCTTGCTTGCACACTTACATAGTGTAATAAGATATGCTAATTATTACCCGTATTTCGGAGCCTCAGGGGATCCTACAGGTATTTGTCACCGACAATATCAAATAATTTTAAATAATTTAAAAGTCAGAACTCACAGTACAAAAGCCAGTTCTCAAAATCCTTGCTGCTCCTAAAATCTTCTTTATAAACTCTTTTCTCAAAGACCTGCTCCTGGGAGTCTGGAATTTACTGCCTAGAGACAATAGGTTGGAGACTGACATATCCCATGCAAAAATGTAAAGAATAGGTAATTATATTAAATGAACTTTCTTTGTCAAAGACATAAACAGCCCAAGGACAACATTTCTTGAGCTATTTTTGGACTTTGAATTATTGGAAAATTCTGTAGTACAGCAGATTGCGACTTGAACTGCTTGCCACAAATCTTTAGAAACAAAGAGTTTGTCTTGCCTCTGCTGACAGTTGCATGAATACCAAAGAGAAAATGCAATTATATTTTGCAAATTCAGGGAGGAACTTCTCAGTAAAGCTTCCCACGTTCAACTAAATTAAGTAGATGCCTGTATGGTTGTATCACATTCCACCTAAGGACTAGCTTACATAAAGGTAGGCAATGTCCCTGCACATTGAAGCTTTTGCCATAGCATTGGGTGAAAGTGACTACACCTTATTGGCTTGTGGATTAAAATTAATAATTTATACCTTTCCAGAATCTTTTTCAATATTTCTACAGTTATTGTGACCAAGAGGATGCCAACTTCAACTTGACAGAACTCTGACCTGGTTCTCTCAAGCTTGGGGCCCCTTCTCTCTTTTCTTAGAACAGTTACCTTAAAAACTTGCCATTGCAAAGTCTTACCCTTTGAGATATAAATCTTCTCCCAGACTCTGGCCAGCTCTACACCCAGGGAAGTCATTCTCAAGGCCCTGGAGCCTTGCATTGCAATCATGTAAGGGGACAGGATCCCCAGCACTGCCAGGGTCTGTGGGAGGGCAGCAGCCTGCACAGAACCATCAGCAGCACTGATGGCCTGAACACCTGGGCTAGTCTAGTCTCCAAAGTCCTCCCATACGTTTCTCTTTTTTCAATTGCAGTCGACATTCAGTGTTGTACAGCATAGTGCTTAAAATTTATATAGTTTACAAAGTGACCTTCCCAATATTTCCAGTACCCACCTGGTCTCATACATAGTTATTAAAATACTAGAAGCCCGGTGCATAAAAATTTGTGCACTGGGGGAAGGGGGGGAAAGTCCCTCAGCTAGGCCTGTGCCCTCTTACAGTCTAGGACCCTTGGGGGATTGGGCCTAAGCTGGCAGTCAGACATCCCTCTGGAAGCCCAGGAGCCCTCAGGGGATGTCCACTTGCCAGTGGGGAGCAGGCCTAAGCTGCAGTCAGACATCCTTAGAGCTACTGAGGAGGCAGAAGAGGCTCCCACCACCACCGCTATACTGGCAGCTGTTAGTCTGGCTTGTAGCTGAGCAGAGCTCCCCCTGTGGGAGTGCACTGACCACCAGGAGGCAGCTCCTGCATTGAGTGTCTGCCCCCTGGTGGTCATTCCCAGTAGTTTTGCTGTTAGGGTCAATTTGCATATTATGCTTTTATTATATAGGATTACTGAATATATTCTCTATTCTGTACTTTCCATCCCTGTGACTATTTTGTAACTGCCAATTTGTACTTCTTAATCCAGTACTTTTCCACTAGCTCACTCCAAGATTTAAAAATCTCCCAGCGTTTTGTGTTATGGAAAAGCAATTTGGTATTTCTTCCTTGTTGCAATAGAATTCCTTGACTGTTTAACTCTTTACAGTGTAGTTTCCTTTGGCAACTGAAGAAGTCCTGCTACTTCAACTTCCACAAATGACTCTGTAGCAATCATAAGATGACGCTGGCCGTGTGCCCTTCTCACAGAAAGTGATGTGTCTAACGGTTGTGAAAACTGATTTCATTTCCAATTGTATTTACTTTGATAACTTAGTAAACAATTCCAATTTTTATTTCAAGTAATTTTTATAGATATTTGTTTTTTGAGGTTGCCAGAATGCCCATTCTTTGGGTCCACAGAGAAAGCTGAAGGAAGGAGCCCATGCTAACTTGGTCAGAAGCTCAGAATTAAAACTTCAATCTGGTGAACTGACAGTAAAGCATGCTGCCAAGTACCGCCTGGGATGCTCACTGACAGCGAGCCTGGGTACAAATACATGCTGGGCTGACTTGACTTTTAAATTCCTATCATCCCCTCAGGTCACCATCCAACTGAAAATGCTAACCAGTGAGAGAAATCCATAGTGCAGACATTAGAATAAGAAGGCAAGCAGAAAGTATGGGCAAAATAATTTTCAGATTACAGAAGTTGACTGTTTTTTAAGAGAAGGAAAAAACAAGTGAAAATTAAAATTAATGCAAATTTTAATTTCAGACAAATTCAGTGTATTACTTGTCATTTTCTTACACAAATCTGTATCTTTAAACAGATGTATATGCTTTGATGAATGCTTTTAAAGGTTAAAAGAAATTAAACCAGCTTAGCTGAGGAAAGAAAATGTTTTGGAATTTGATTTAAAATATCAATGATTTTTGTTTGGTTGGTTGGAAAATCTATAATTTAATTGCTACACAGTTTGGCCTGTAGTGAGCATTCAATGAATGTTTTTAAGGTATTATTATTTCTGTTCTCATTATTCCTCACAGCACTGAGTTGCCAGATTCATCGGATGAGTTTGTGCATGGTGGTGAGTGACTTGCTCTGGGGAGTTGCATTTGCTGTGTGAGACATCACCTCCCTCTTCCACAGCAGCGCCTGCTCTTCCCAGGTGGTGCCCATTGTGGGGCAGCCGTGAGCCCTATAGAAGGAGAGTTAAAAATAAAAGTTTTTCACTATTAAAAGCTCCTGAAATTTAATTTGCTTTCACTTGAAACATACATTTATTTATTTATTTATTTATTTATTTATTTATTTATTTATTTATTTATTTTGAGATAAACATGGATTTCTTGTGCCACTTGTTGATACATTCATAGGTTGATTCTTACATGTTCCCTGACCAGGATCAAGCCTAAAACCTGGAGGTATTGGGATGATACTCTAACCAACTGGGCTGCCCAGTTGATTGCACTTTGATTGCACTTTGACACATGCACTTGAGCACATTCACGAGTCTTCCTCAGCAACTTTGGATGTGTTCTGGGCCAAGCCCTGAGCTCAGTGTGGCATATAGGTCTATGGAACAGCAGGGCTGGCAGAGATACAATCCTGCCTCTTGTCTCTTAACCACAAATAGTTTTCCAACTTCTTACATGACAGGGTAGAGTCAGAGAGAAAAGTAGAGAGTGATAATGAAATAGAGAAATCATATTTAAGATATTTTATAGTTGCTCTGGCTGGTATGGCTGAATTGATTGAGTATTGTCTCAGGCACTGAGAGGTTGCAGGTCTGTTTCTGGGTTAGGGCACATGCCCAGGTCATGTAGGAAGCTGTTGATCAATGTTTCTCTCTCTCATTGATGTTTTTCTCTCTTCCTCTCCCTCCCTTTGTCTCTAAAAATCAATAAAACATTTAAAAATTTAAAATATTTTATAGTAAAATGTTATGTGAATTTTTACTATGTTCTAGTGTGCCCATCTAGTAGGAGAAAATAATTATGTGGGTCCATACACACATGCACAATGCTTTAGTAAATAAAATGACAAAGGGGCAGTTTCAGTTTAAGATATATGTGAGTGTGGACTTGAGGCAGGAATTGTTTGATATTATGAAGTCAGGGCTCTTGGAGAACTAAAAGAAAAACAATGAGCTAACTGTTGTGCTTCATGCATTAAGCACATTTTAAAGATTTGAAGCTAAACTCTTCAAAATTGAATTATATTGTGATTTATGTTTCAAGGTTGAAAAATTATTGCTTAAATGCAGCAGATACTTTGAAAAAGGAGAGACATGCTAGCAAAATAGAATGTGAAATATACAAGTGTTTGAGTTGTAAGTTTATATATATCGACTGCATCTAACCCTAAGCAGAGAAGAAAACAATACTGAACAACATTGTTCTTTAAGCCACATCTTTGGTGTGACAGATACAGATGCTGGATCAGTTTTTACTAATACTGTTGACTTTCGGGGTTCACATGAGATATTCTTCCAAGGAATATCAGATAAGTATTACTTTAATATATGAGCAAATTAGTGAAATAAATGATGCTATTCCACTTTTCTTTGGGGAAGCAACATTCCTCTACAGAAATTTCATCTTTTATAAGGTCCTGACTCACATACACTTAAGCATTTCAGTGGTGGACCTGAGTTTGACATCAGTGGAACTGACACATCCAGGACCGTATCCTACCAACCACTATCAGTCTGGTTAAGGATAAAGGGTTCTCCATGGTGAGGATCTTACAATATCTTTACTGTGTGAATTTTTAAGAACTGGTAAAACAGAAGCATCAGTGCGGGAGCTGCCTTCATAGGAAGATGGGTCCAATCAAGTTCATTCTTCAGAAATAAACAAGTGGGGTAAGTGGCTTAGAATTATTATTTTAGTCAAGTGACTTAAGTGAAAGTTACTATACATCTCTCAGCCTGTTTTCTTTTTAATCACTTTAGGGCGTGTGGTAGCCATTGTGTAGAAAAATTTCTTATGTAGTGTTTTACAGAAAGCTTCTAAGATTAGTAGTCTAACACACAAATTAAGAATTTATTAACCCAGAAAACTTCATGAGGTCTTTCTCATTGTGACACTGACAAGACTTGTCACGATATTACTTCCATTGTGGTCCTGACCTCAATTCTTCACAATATCTGAAACATCCAATCAGAGACTGTGAGAGCTAGCAGGAACTTATGGATCCAGAGTTCAACCAGTTCTGGCTACAGTAGAGAGAGCTTTAGGCCCAGATTGGTAGAAATAGTTCTGGGGGAAATCTAGAAAAACTAACAAGGTCTATGGACTCCTATCCCAACTGTGCTGCCTCATTCACCATGCCCTTTGTGTATTTCTCATGAGGCTTTTTGTTACTGCAGTAGAGACACTGGTGAAATAAAACTTCCTTGGATGGAGTCAGGCATACTGTTCCACCACTACCTGGAAGAGTGATGCAAACGGACCAGCACCAACACTAAACACGATGAGAAACAGAAAGAGCCTGTTCATACAGGGCTTAGGTCAGTCCAAAAGTTCTCAATACAAATAAAACACAACAAATACAAATCAAATATAAACAAAACAAAACAAATACAGATACAGATAAAATATAAATACTCAGAAAATTAATTTTCTAAGGCAAAGAATTTTATTCATTTTGTATCTAATTTTTTAAAACATTTTATTTTTAATTCATTGACCTTTAGAGAGAGAGAGGAAGGGAGAGGGAAACACTGATTTGTTGTTCCAGCTATTCACGCAGCCATTGGTAGATTTCTGTCTGTGCCTCTGCCTTGACGTGTCTGTTAGGATGGCTCTCTAACTATTGAGTTATCCAACCAGGGCCATAAGGCAAGAGGGTTTAAAAAACAATCCTGGCTGTTTGAAGAAGGGTTAAATGAGGTCGGTTCAAAGCACAAAAACTATAACTTGAGAAACCTCAGCAACATTTAAAAATGGATTACTGAAAATGTATCAGCCAGCAGAAATGTGTCCTCTGCAAAATAAAGAAAATGGATCACATAAATAATAAATGATACCAATGCATGTACCATTACTCTATGAATATGTTCCTGTAAAATATTGAGTGAAAAGCTTAAATAGAATGAATATATAAATATTTAAAATGTAGAATATACTACATTTAATGATACATTGATTTTTAAGAGTCATGCAAGAACTAATCAGAATGATGTAAATATACCAGTGATTTCACAAAATTGATATTCTAAAGATGTGTTTTCAACTCCTGAGTTATATACCAGAGCAGTCACTTAATTTCCACTGTTTTGCTTTTTATTTGCCTATAAAAGTGCCTTGCCTGTATTTGGTGCTCCATCAATAACAAAACAAAAAACATGAGGAAAACTAAGCTATTGGATCATATAGGGTATTTGCTGAGGAGCACTGTGCACCTCAGAAAATTCATAAGGAAGCCATGGTATATTAATTTTTTAATGTAAAACAGCTATATCTTTTGTATGCCACACAAATTAATATCATTTTGTCCTTTGGATGTAAGTACTTTAAAAGAGGAGTTTATAGATATTTATTTTGGCCAGCAGTACATGAAAACAATATTGAGACACTAAGAACCTAGAAGGTTTGGGAATTTGGGGAACGTAAGATCTTTGCAGTCTTACTGAAATGCCAACCTGGGGATTAATTGAAGGTAGAGATGGCTGTTTGGAATGCAATAGGTTCATTTTAAGTGGAAAATTTGAATTTATTCATGGGGTTCAGAATATAAAACAAGATTAAAGTATTTTTTAAAATTATTAACATAAAATTAAGAAAATATGTTTCAGGTAGTTAAGATTTAAGGGAAATATATAGATGAAGAATCATTATCATTGTAGCCATTAATTACAGTGCATCTAAAGTCATTGGCCAAGACATTCTTAGTGCAGATAGAAGCAACTCCTTATCTATCTATCTATCTATCTATCTATCTATCTATCTATCTATCTAATATATATATATATATATATATATATATATATATATATATATATATATATAGCTAATGTGCAAAGTGTCCCCTTGGGAGTTTGATGCGCTGACCACCAGTAGGCTATGTAGAATGAAGAAAGGCCCCATATGGCAGCCAGAAGGCCCCAATTATCCCTGATTGCCCTCAGGCCTAGGGCCCATACTATGCACAAATTTTGTGCTCTGGGCCTCTAGTTTTAAATAAAACTGTAAAATAAAAGGGGGGTGTCAACATATAGAGCCATTTATTTGTGTTGTTCAAATGAATGTCTTTGCTATGAAATGTTTCTAACCGAATTTGATGTTAGGTTCCTGAGAATGATTTAGCACCAGCTAACTGAGAGGTTGAAGGTCATGTGATTCCTTTTCACCTTGAAGTTGTTTTGGAGATTTCTTTTACTATTTTTTTATAAATTAAGAGTTTATTGAGATACAACTGATATATAATATTATGTACATTTAAGGTATACAATGGTGATTATTGAGACCCAAATACATTGTGAAATAGTAACTACAATAAAGTTAGTTACCATATCTGTTTCATTTTATCCCTCAAACCATCATTTCTTAGTAAAAAGAGGGAACTACTTAGTTAGAAAGAATTCCTCTAACTGAGAAAGAGAATGAGTGACCAGCTTCCCAGCCTGTGGGGACACCATATGAAGGTCCTGTTTCAGTTTTACCCCACTCAGAGCCTTGCAGAGTGAGAGGCACAGAGATGGCTAAGAAAGAAAAAAATCTGGAGCTCCCACAGGAGCCACAGGCAAGAGCAATTGGTTCTCAGTGGTCTGCTGTGTAGACAAACCCAGCAGCTTTTGCCACCAAACAAACCAAAAGCCAGCATAGCCCACTCAGACCTGTTGTGGATGTCACTGGCTTTCTCCCCACAGGACTTTTATACACTCTTTCCTGAAGGCATAGAGATGGCCAACACATTATGAAAATGTGCTCAAGATCACGAACAACCAGGAGAACACAAATCGAAACCACAGTGAGCTATGGCCTCACCCCTGTTAGAATGCAAGACAAGGGATGACAGATGTTGGTGAGGACTCAGAGAAGTGTCTTTGTGAGAGCAAAGCATGCATTGGCTGCCTCCTGCACTCTCCCTATCGGGGGTCAAGCCTGAAAACCAGAATCAAACTGGCAACCTTTACAGTACATGCACCAGATGACACCCAACCAACTGGGCCACACCAGCAAGGGCAGTGAGGAGTCTTTTAAGGAAAACATAGGAATACTTAGAAAAGTAGTAGTGTCCATGTTGGGCCTGTCTTTAACACTTGTAACTAGTAACGCTGGTGACACGGGTAAGCTGCCAGGATGCCCTCTCTGCTTGCTTAGTTAGGCAGGAGGTTGTCCAGAAACAAGCAGAATCTAACTTTCCATGTTAGATTAAACAGGGACTCGAATCAGCAGGACTGATGTCAGAATGTCTCATTGTTATTGCCTGGGGAAACCTTTGGAGTTAAAACAAAACCTAATTTTCCTTTAAAGTAAATTTCAAGCTGCATGGACTTGTCAGAGCACAAATAATTCAAGAAAATGTAATGACTTGGTCTAAAATATCTTTAAAAATTACATATTTCACAAAAATATTCTATTTGTTTTTAATTACAGTCAGCATTCATTAGCAAAGATTTTCTGGTATTTTCCTAGAGTTAGTTTCTATGGACATTATTCTACTAATTAACAGCATTTCTATCTGAATGTTAATGGAATGTGAAAAAATATGCCTATTATTTTACCTTGTAGAAGAAAAGTACTTATTTTTTTTTCAGCTAGTTGTTTCCACCAAATACAATCTCCCCTAAATCTGATTTGATTTGAATTTACGTACAAACTTATAGAAGTATTTATTGAATATTCTCCATGGCCACTGTTTTAGTACATAATTCAAGCAAATGACTAAAGTTGGATAAAATCATGAACAATAATATAACTGCAAGCTTACTTTAGGATGCATTTCCCTCCACTTCTTTTCCTTTAGATAGGTTTATAACTTATCAGTCTCTTCCCTCTCATAATACAAGTCTTTTGTCCATGGATGGGGTCCAACTTGCTTGCCCCAATCGGGGCTGATCAGGCTGGGCCAGTCTGGAGGAGGGGATGCGAGAGGTTGGCTAGTTGACCCCGCCCCCTGGTCAAATTCTTAGTCAAACTCCTGGTCAAGGAGATAATTTGCATATTAGCCTTTTATTATATAGGATAGGACATTTTTCAACAATGATGATATGTACCAAAAATAACATTATATTAGATTAGGTGTGATGCATATCAAAGAATAATGTGAAAGCCACATGTTAGACATTTCATGCAGTGATTTCCACTTATTTTCATGTTATTGTCTCTATATGAAAAAATAAAGTTATAAATTTTAGATTTGACAAGAGGTTTCTTTTTCACCAGAAAATGTTATTTAATTTGCTTCTGACAGACTTGCAACTTCATGGAACATCCTATCTAATAAAGAGGTAATATGCAAGTTGACCATCACTCCAACACACAAGATGGCCACCCCCATGTGGACACAATATGGCCACCACAAGATGGCTGGCAGGAGAGGGCAGTTGTGGGCAACCAGGCCTGCAGGGGAGGGACAAGGGAAGGAATTTCATGCACCAGGCCTCTAGTGTATCCTATACAATAAAAGCCTACTATGCAAATTGTTTGACTAGGAGTTCAACCGTGAGTTACATTGCTTGCTATGACATGCACTGACCACTAAGGGCAGCATGGTACATGGTAGGCATCAATAACACAGTGCTGGCAGCAGGTGGCCCCAATGGGCCCCAATGAGAGGGGGACCATGGCAGGATGGTGGAGCAGGTGAGCAGGCAGTGCCAGGCCAAGGAGGTTGGGTGTGGGGCCCAGACTGGATCAATTGTCCACAGGTGAAATGGGGTGGTGGAGCAGGTGAGAGGGTGGTGTCATGCCACGGCAGAGTGCCAGGTTGGGCTGTAGGTCAATGAGGCTGGGAGTGTAAGCTGGGGCTATGATCCTGGGTGCACGAGCTAGGATGGTCAGCCCGAGGGACCCTACCTGTGCACAAATTCATGCATTGGGCCTCTAGTTTATATATAAATTTTCATTGGTTTAAATATATTCATGCATATATAATAAATTTATTGTGTAAAATAATGCCAAATATTCTGTGAAAAGTACCATCCATAATATTAAAAGTCCACAAGAAAAATAAGGAAAGAATGTGATGTTGGGAGTAAAAAGCAGGCTATGACTTCAGTAAGAAAAGCAGGAAGCATGTGTGCCTCCCGGACAGGGGTTAGCTGGCAGGGGCTTCTCTGAGAAGCAAGCCTCGCAGGCAGAAGGAACACAGGCTAGCCCTCTGCTAATTAGGGGCTGTAGCCATTTTAAATCATAATTCTTATTTCCCTTTAGATTCATTGAATACATTATTTATGTACATATGTATTAAATATCAATAAGAATACTAAAGCCCTCACCAGTTTGGCTCAGTGGATAGAGCATTGGCCTGTGGACTGAAGGGTCCCAGGTTCAATTCGTGTCAAGGGCATATACCTTGGTTGCGGGCACATCCCCAGTAGGGAGTGTACAGGAGGCAGCTGATGGATATTTCTCTCTCATCAATGTTTCTAACTCTCTATCCCTCTCCCTTCCTCTCTGTAAAAAATCAATGAAGTATATTTAAAAAAATACTAAAAGGAACTGCATTTTTAAACCCTGACTTTTGCTCTGTAACAGAGGCTGGTGTGCTGAGGAATGTGTGAGTTGAGTAAAGGTGGCTGTGTCTGGGTCTAATACTCTGCTCATTGTCTGTAGGGGCAGACTTGGATCAGACGTCTGTAGTCCTACTGCCTGTATAACTATCCGATTATTACAGTTCTACCCACTGACGATGATGTGTAATAACTGTCAATCATCCTCATTCCCTGGAATGGAAATGTCTTTGTTGTGAGGCTTGTATTGGCTATGTGAGTAGGGGAGGCATTTTATTTTTATTTGTATTTTTTGAATTTCTTTATTGATTAAGGTATTACATGTGTGTCCTTATCCCTCCATTACCCCCCCAAGCCTCCCACTCATGCCCTCCCCCTCCTGTTGTCTGTCCGTAGGTTAGGCTTATATGCATGCATACAAGTCTTTTGGTTGATATCCCCCCTTACTCCCACCCTCCCCTACCTTCCCTTTGAGATTTGATGTCCTGATCAATGCTTCTCTGTCTCTGTATCTGTTTTTGTTCATCAATTTATGTTGTTCATTATATTCCATAAATGAGTGATATCATGTGGTATTTATCTTTCTCTGACTGGCTTATTTCACTTAGAATAATGCTCTCCCGTTCAATCCATGTTGTTGTAATGGTAAGAATTCCTTCTTCTTCTTTTTTTTACCACAGAGTAGTACTCCTTTGTGTAGATGTACCATCATTTTTTAATCCACTCATCTGCTGATGGGCACTTAGGCTGTTTCCAGATCTTAGCTATGGTGAATTGTGCTGCTATGAATATAGGGGTGCATATATCCTTTCTGATTGCTATTTCTACTTTCTGGGGATATATTCCTAGAAATAGGATCACTGGGTCAAATGGGAGTTCTACTTTTAGTTTTTTGAGGAAACTCCATACTGTTCTCCACAGTAGCTGCACCTGTCTGCATTTCCACCAGCAGTGCAGGAGGGTTCCTTTTGCTCAGCATCCTCGCCAGCACTTGTTTGTTGATTTGTTGATGATAGCCATTCTTACAGGTGTGAGATGGTACCTCACTGTCGTTTTGATTTGCATCTCTCAGATGATTAGTGACTTTAAGCATGTTTTCATATGTTTGTTGGCCTTCCTTCTGTCTTCTTTTTAAAAGTATCTATTTACAACCATTGCCCATTTTTTGATTGGGTTGTTTATCTTCCTTTGTTAAGTTGTATGAGTTCACTGTAAATGTTGAAGATTAAACCCTTATTGATGATACCACTGGCAAATATGTTCTCCCATGAAGTGGGCTTTCTTGTTGTTTTGTTTATGGTTTCTTTGCTGTGCAGAAGCTTTTTACTTTGATGTAGTCCCATTTGATTATTTTCTCTTTAGCTTCCATTGCCCTAGGTGCAGTATCAGTGAAGAAATTGCTTCGGCATATGTCTGAGATTTTACTGCCTGTGGATTCTTCTATTATTTTTATGGGTTCCCATCTTAATTTTAAGTCCTTTATCCATTTTTAGATTTTTGTATATGGTGTAAGTTGGTGGTCTAATTTCATTTTTTAAAATACCCTTCAATCTTGAGACATTCCATGGAGTTCAATCCTATACTGTTCTTTAAATCTGTTGTTTGTGACAAGTTCGTTTTCATATTCTTGAAGAGCATGGCTGCTTGACATAAAAATAAATACAGCATTTCCATGAAGAGCAGTATACTGGTCTGTGTGCCCATGTGCATGAGTGCATGCGCACATGCATGCACACACATATACACACACATGCATACATACATACATACATAAATACACACAGTACAAAAGCAGGGATGCTATAGGGATGAAGGAAGTTGACCAAGAGATAAATTCAAATTATGATCTGTTCTTCCTTTGAGATTTTTAAGAGAATTCAACTTATAAAATTAAAATTTGAACTTTTATAAAATAAATGGCCAAAACCTTCAGAATATATGAGATTGCTGAAAACTTTTTTCTTTTATAAAAAGAGTTCCATGGTTTCAGCAGTGTACAGGCTAGTTGAAAAGTTTTAATACTTAAGGCTCATTTCCAAGCTTTTTACCCTGGAAGCCTGTGAAAATGACAACAGGCCACACGATTCTCCTAAGGATCTCATAGATATGGTAAAATGTCACACCCCGAGTTTTTCCACCAATGTCGCACCCTTCCTCTCCCATCTTTTCTTCAGCAAATCATATTTCATTCCCACACTGCCTGCCCCGTGAAATTCTGGTCATCTTTCTTTGCAAAACATCATCTTCTGTGAAGAGCCCTTTTGACCTGTGCTACTGCTCAGCAGAGGGCATGCAAGGGGCAATGACTGTTGAATCAGTGAAGCAAATCTCTCACGGACTCTGGTTGTGATTAGAGTTTGCATTTATAGTTGTCTGCAATGCACGAGAGCAGTGAGGACCGAACCTGTGAGTTGCTCACTTTGTGGCCTCCACGTTCATTATTGTTATTAGGACACTATAGCACAGAGTCTCCACAGATTTGCTTTATGACAATCGGCACCTCGTTTTTAACTACCTCAGTGACATGGAACTAGATCAGCTTTAAATTTATATCCTGTTCTAAATAACTGTGACCATATGTTACCATAATTCATTTGATTTCATGTTAGAAAAGTCAGTATGCGTAAAAAATGAAATTGTGTTAATAATTAAAGCGATTGGAATTTGGTCAAATAATCTTTCTTCTGCCCTTGTGCTGTAAAATTTTGAAAATTATAGGTCAATAGCTGAGTTGGTATAATTACCTTAAACTCAAATCCCTGTGAAAATAATCAAGAAGCTGTCAGTTACTGACCTCTGTAGAATTCTAACAGCCCAAGATGGAGGAGCAGAGTAAGGAGGGCGTTGGATGTCAACATGTCATGACTGGTCCAAAGTCCTACTGGAATTATGGCCTTTCCAATGTAACCTCATCAAAATGCTCTATCTGCCACCTATCATTGTCCATTTATACCTTAACTTTTAGCTACAATGTTTCATAACATAGATTATAACAATTTTTATCAGCTGTTCTCAATATTTGTCTCATAAAGAAATGGACAAAAATCTTACATTTGTGGATGAAGACTGTGGTGGGGGTAAGGTCACAGGGTGGGGGGGAACCAGGTGGAGGGGAGCTATGGGGGTTAAAAAAAGGAACATCTGTAATAATCTGAACAATAAAGATTTATTTTTTAAAAGAAATGGTATAGTTTCTAATATTTTGTAAAAATATCTGGAAAATTTTAACCAATTTGGATTACATTTTTCTCTGTTCCACGTGTCTAACATGAATTTTATTCCCTTAGGTAAGTGCTATTACATATCACATTTGTAGATATATACAAACAAATGTACCAAGTTTTCTTTATAAATTATGCACTAGGAAAAATAATATGTCTATATTTGAACCCCACACTTTTGGGTTTGGTGAAATATTTAATTTTCATAAAATTAAACAGTTAACTATTAAAATTCATGTTGTATTTCTCTTAAATATTTATAATTCTACTTTTCACATCTTGCATTGTTTATTCTCTTTTGAATTTCATAAATTCCTATGAATTTATTTTTTATGTTATCATCTGCAATGCATCCCTGTCATTTCTTCTTTCTTTTATATATTTGCATATGTATTACTTTTAGTTCACTTCTATTATAAGATAAAATGTCTAATTTCAAAGCTACATACTATTCCATATCCTTTGTTTATGTGCCTTGGACAATGGTTATTCTCTAATTCAGCGGTTCTCAACCTGTGGTCAAACAATCCTTTCACAGGGGTCGCCTAAGACCATCCTGCATATCAGATATTTACATTACGATTCATAACCGTAGCAACATTACAGTTATGAGGTAACAACAAAAACAATTTTTTGGTTGGGTCACAACATGAGGAACTGTATTTAAAAGGCCAGCAGATTGAGAACCACTACTAGTGACAGGTTTCAGCCATTTTCAATATTTTAAAACTGTATTTCACCTGGAAATTTTTATAAGCATTATTTTTCACATGTAATCCGTGTTATTACAGAAGTGTTATCAATATTTAGATAGTTGATAGATTTCAACTCTGTTGCAATGTTGAAACAAAAGCCTCAATTATTCAGAGGCCAAATTGATACCAGATTAAAATAAATATTCAAATGTTTATTAATGTAATGACTTCACTAGTCCAATCTCGAAGTAGGACTAAGGCAAAACAGTCACATGATAAAATAAATATAAAAATGTAAGCAAAGGACACTAGTAAAAAAAGAAATGTGAAGCAAATAATAAAGCATAATCATTTCCCTTTAATTAATAAAGTAATTACCTTGTTCTATTAATTAAATATATGTAATCCCTATCTAGAACACCAGTATCAAGTTATTTGTAAAATCAAGACCCTTAGTGTGAACTGGAGGGATATTTTAAGGCACATTATAAAATATGCCTTAATCACACCAGAGAGCACTATTTAATAAAAAATAGTTTTTGTACCTCAAGTTCTTCCCTCAGATAGTACTGGCCAAATACACTCTAATTCTGAATCTGTAACCCAAGATTCTTTAGACCCTTCACTCTTCTTGGTAATGCTTATATGTTTTTCTCTAATGTTATAACTCCAGGTTTTAATTATAATTTAATGGATTTTCCTTATCTATTGTTAAATTTACATACTGTATTTGATCTATTTTTACACTTTATAACCTACCTTGCTATCAAAACTTTTATCCTCTATGTGAATAGATGAAGCAAGAAGAGCCTCTAATTGTCTCTATTCAAACAGCTGTGACCCATCCCCCCTGTTCAGGGAAATAAATTGAAAGGGTGTTATCTGTTCTTAGTTAATCCTTTAATTATTTGAAAATCCTTAATTGAGGTTGTTAGTATTCTTAATATTGACTTGCAAAACAGCAAAACAGTTTCAGTGCCTTAATTAATTACTAGTTAATTATTTTAACTCTATCTATTGAGGCTGAACAATGACATAAATTATTTACAGGTGTGCTTATATTGCTCTTCTTTCACTCTCTTTAGAGTTCCTTTTCACAAGTTTTTATTAACTATTCAGGAAATACTTTTTAAAAATCTCAGTGGGGTGCATTTAGTACTACTTAATAGACTGATATTTATCAGTATATTATCTTTTGTCCATAAGCAGTATATATGCCCTGTAGGGACCACCCAACGTGTTTGCACTTCTTTTCTGTTTTCGTTGCAATTTGAAAGAGCGCAGCAAACATTTTGGCTTGCAAAACATAACACATTGTGACGAGGAAACGGTTGGCAGTGTTTCTGTAATTGCCTGAAACCCTGACAACACGATTTTAAATTAATAGGAAAAAAAGCAAAGCTTCCAAGTCAGGTCGGTCCTACTCAAAGGAAAGCACTTACACACTGATGGGAACTAAGACAAGAAGTAAACCTAAATGTGTGTGTGTGTGTGTGTGTGTGTGTGTGTGTGTGTGTGTGTGTGTGTAGCAGCACCCTTATTCAGAAATATGAGGAAAATGGCAGAAAGAGCAACAAATAAATGGCTTTCAAAGTAGATGCCTCTTGGGAGTAAGAATCGGAGGAGGAAGAACACGGGCTTGCAGAGTGCTCCTGCTCTTCGGTTTAGTTTGCTGTTTGTTTTTTACTTTTTATATACATTTGATAAAAGCTAAATATCAATTCAAAAGTTTCAGTGTTCACATGGATATAAACTGAATTAGTAATCTGTGGCTCTTCTTAGTCATACAAGGGAAAATGTTTTTGATTTGGTTGCTTGTCTAGTTTTGGTAATGAAAAAACTGAAATGATTCTAGGTAGATACGTGAGTCTGTATTTTCAAAAGAAAGGACAGATTATAAAAGATTCCCATAAAGGCCATCCTGAAAAGGAAACAACCCTTATATTTTGAACACAACTGAAACGTGAGCAGATTTCATCAAATGTCCAAGAGTAGGATGACTGTAGCAATTGTAAATTCCTAAGTATGCCTTGACTGGTTTGGCTCAGTGGATAGAGCATCGTCCTGCGTACTCAAGGGTCCTAGGTTCGATTCCGGTCAAGGGCATCTACCTTGGTTGTGGGCGCATACCCAGTAGGGAGTGTGCAGGAGGCAGCTGATCGATGTTTCCCTCTCATCGATGTTTCTAACTCTATCGCTCTCCCTTTCTCTACATAAAAAAAATCAATAAAATATATTTTAAAAAATTCATAAGTAATAAGTCAATAATCAGAAGATGTGCAGGTGGTGAGGAAATAGAGGAAATAGTCCAAGTCTATAATATCCTGAAAAGGGAGTCTGCTTATGTCATAACAATTAGTGCTAAGTCTAACTGCAATGGCCTTTTTGACATGGTCTGGAGTGGTTAGGGAAATGCCAGACAAAATGGAAGTCTTGGAAAGGACATGATACGTCATATTTTAAGTGGGATTTTTCCTGTTGTTCAGAAAGTCGTTCATACAGCTTTCCAACATTTCTCTTATTTTTTATGCCCCATAAAATCCCTGCCATATTTGAGGTATTGTTTATCCCAATCTGGCCTTGGGAAGATTGCATCATTTGTGCTTCTACTACTCTTTTATATCTTTCATCCTATTTCCATTACTAGACTCTGAATGTACTATTTTTATTTTGCTTTCCTCTACATATGTTTCTTGCTTCAGTGATTCTACCCTTTCTCTCTCTTTTTAAAATATATTTTATTGATTTTTTGCAGAGAGGAAGGGATAGGGGTAGAGAGTTAGAAACATCGATGAGAGAGAAACATCGATCAGCTGCCTCCTGAACACTCCCTACTGGGGATATGCCCGCAACCAAGGTACATGCCCTTGACACGAATCGAACCTGGAACCCTTGAGTCTGCAGGCCGATGTTTTATCCACTGAGCCAAACTGTCCAGGGCTACCCTTTCTCTTTTTTAATGTCATCCGTTCTGGGCAGAGGACTCCCAGCTGTATGTTTAAAGCCCAACTAAAATCACTAGCAAACATCGAAGTGCTCAATGATAGAGTAGAGCACACACAGTTCTTACTGGATACAATTAGTGGAGATGATGGATAGTATGCTAAAATATAGAATGTCATGTCACATGATATTCTGGGTGAATCATTTCCTTCCCATCCCTTAAGCTCACATTTTACACTATTGTTATCTATAACTTCACACTTGTCTACCTTGCTTCATCGGATGTAGAGGGATGCTTTTTAAAAAAATTAATTTGATTAAAAATTGTAACTACTATGGGGAAAGTGAACAATTAAAAGAATATAGATACTTTTTATTGAGTGTCTATTGGGCTAGGAGTTTTTCATTGACTCAATTATGAAAATCTTACAAAAATACTGAATAATACATATTTCTAACTTCGTGTTTTAATATATGAATTCCAGATCTGAGCAAGGGATTACTTGTCAAAAGTTACAAAATTTGCAAGTAATAAAAGCAAGAATGAAGGCCAGCCTTGATTTTTTTTACTTTATCTGTAGCACATTGCTTCATTTTATTTAGAAAGAACACATTTCAAAAAGGTTATTACATGAAAAATTTAGTAATTATAATTTGAAACTCTTAAATTTAATTACCTAATGTAATTAAAGGCATATATTAATATGGCCAATTCTTATTCTTGAAATTAATTACAAATTGATATTTAATGTATAATTACATAAAAGTCATTAACTTCATTTTTCAATGTCTTTTTGCTTTTAGGCAAATCTCTGAATATTGATTAGATAAGCATATCAGCAAGGTCTGTAATGGAAAATAAAAATATCATAACTGCCATTCGTATATAAGTTCACAGTTAAACCACAAGTCTACTTGTTGAGATTTGGAAGAACTCTAAAGAAATATATTCATCAGGATAAGTTCATACCTGCCTGTCACATGTGATTCCAACTTCATAGTAGCCTCCCTCATGTAATCACAGGTAGATTACAAAAACTTTCATCTCCTTGCAGGTAATACAAGATTCTTTTCATCTTGTGACACCCCTGGCTTTTACAAAGCCTCTGAGATAAACCATAAAGTAGAGGAAAAGTGATGAGCAATGAGGGTTGGCTCAGACCATCAATCAGAGGAGGAAATGGGCTTGATCTAGTACTAGCAGCCTGTGCCCATCTACTCTGGGGCCACCAATACTCATTTCACTCTTTATTCCATGGATAGGGGACACCACTTCTCCACACCCAGAACACCCTTAATACTACTATTTAGTCATTGCATACAGCACGGTCCAAGATGCCTAGGAGAACAGGCAGTACTTTCTACTGCTCAGTCAGAATGTGAGTACTCTTGGTTTGATCAACCTACAATCTCACCAATATACTACAGCATATGGGGCAGCATTACTCACATAAAATCTTCCAAATGGAGAGAATGCAATGGGGATATATTCAGCAGTCTGGGGAATGCTGGAATCTTTAGAGGTGGGCATGGGGTCCCTACCCTGGCAGGAAAAGATGTTCTCTGATTATTTCTGTTCTGTTATTTGAAAGGAAGTATTTCTTCATTTTTTCTATGGACTCTAGTGCTATCCTTAATGGATGGGAGTGAGTTTTCTTTTACATTTGAAAGGGAGCGTGGATGCCATTAGATATATTTTTTAAGTCAGAGTGTTAGAAATTGGACTCATAATTCCTTTGACTATATAATTCCTCTAGAACTTAATGGTATTCAGTTCTATTCATTCCTAGTTCATTCCTGGTGCCAATAACCATATATAAATGCTTCTGTAGTCATATATTTTAAATCTGCATCATTTCTTTGCATCCTTGCCCAGCATTTATCTCTATTAACTAAATGGCTGTACCTTGAGGCAAAACTAGTTTGAGTGGAAAAAATAAAAGCCTGAATCTTAATGGGTCTTTGCTGTTTTCTCAAATTTATTTCCCTTTTCTTTTGCTTAAAAGCACACACATTTTCTAAGACTTCAATGCCCAAAATTCCAAGATTCATCTCCTCTGGATCTCTTTCTTTCTCTTATTGTATTTTATCCAATGATTTCTGAAGTTATCTCCTTCTTGGGAAACATAGCGAATAATTGTCTATACACAATGTGGTTTTATTTCTTCTCATCCACTTCGTTCAGAGCTTCTGGCGTGGACTTTGTTCCAGGTCCTCATAGGGCATGGTGTCACCAAAAGTTCTGCCCCAGTGTAACATGGGTCATCAGTTTTCCAGCTTTGAAAGTTTGTTTCTTCACTGTACAGTCTCTCTCACAAAGTCAATGCCACGGAGGTAAGCTTTTTGCTACAGTGGGACTTCATTCCTGGTATCAAACTGCAGTAATCAGGGCAGGAAGCTAACTGCTTAAGCAACCCCAACTCTCAATGGCTTAGCCCAGTAAGTTGCTCATGTGACAAACCACAGGGAGAGGCAAGGGGCCCTTCAAAGTCATTCAGATATTCTAGCTCCTTCTATTCTGCATGATAATTTCTTTGAAGTATGGTGTTCAAGAACATCATGGAATGTGAAGGAAGGGAGGGGCCAGTCTGGCACCCATACTTACTTCTCTGACTTACAATAATTTGATTTACAATTTTTCAACTTAATGACAGTTCAAAACTGATATACAGTCAGTAAAGACTGTACTTTAAATGTTGATCTTTACCTCAAGCTATGAATATGTGGTAGAGACTCTCTACTAATGCTGGCCAGCCACATCAAGACATAGCTCCCCATTATTCCTGAGATCCTGAGGGTCACTATCCAATACTCCACAGTGTGTTCAATTGTTAGATGATTAGCTGTGGGCTAATTCTGGTGCTCTGAGCACATGTAAGGTGAGCTAGGCTAAGCTTTGTAACTTAGGTATATTCAATGCATTTTTTATTTAGGTTATCTTCAACTTACAATGGAATGTGTGTGTGTATTACATCTGTATTCAATTATCTGTTGTGGACACTTGGGTTATTTTCATATACTGGTTATCTTTATATATGTAAAAGCCTAGCAACTGTAAAAACCAAATGACCAGAACAACCAGAACAACTGGTTAACCAGTCGCTATGATGCACATTGACCACAAGGGGTCAGTGCGCTCACACAGCCAACCTCCCATGGCCGGCCAACTCCCACAGTCCCTCACCCCGGTCAGCAGTGGGGCAGATCAAGGCCGCTCCACCTGTGAATGAATTTGTGCACAGGGCCTCTAGTTATAAATAATGCTGTTATAAGCATAGGGATGCATGTATCTTCCAAAGTAATGTTTTTGTACTCTTTGGATAAATAACATGAATTGGAATTGCTGAATCATATCGTAGTTCTATTCTTAATTTTTGGAGGAATCTTCATACTGTTTTCAAAAGTGGGATTTACATCAACAGTATACAAGAGTTCCCTTTTCTCCACATACTAGGCAACACATTATTTCTTGTCTTTTTGAAATAGCCATTCTACCAGGTATAAAGTAATATCTTGGTCTGGTTTGGATTTGTATTTCTCCAATGTTAGTGATTTTGATCCTTTTTCACAGGTCTGTTTGCAATTTGAATGTCTTCTTTGGAAAAATGTCTATCCAGATCTTCTACCCATTTTGTATCAGCTTGTTTGGTTGTTGTTGGTGGTAGTGGTGGTGGTTTGTATGAGTTCTTTATATATTTTGAATATTAATCTCTTACTGTATGTATGTTTTGCAAATATTTTCTTCCATTCAGTAGGTTGCCTTTTTGTTTTGTTGATGTTTTTCTTAGCTGCACAGCTTTTTGATTTGATGTAGTCCAACTTGTTGATTTTGGATTTTGTTTTCCTTGACATTGGAGTTAAATCTATAAAACTATTGGCCAGACCTATGACAAGGAGCTTACTACCTACATTTTCATCTATATATTTTTATGATTTCAGGTCTTATATTCAAGGCTTTAAACCATTTTGAGTTAATTTTCTTTATTGTTTCTATATTATGCTAAGTGAAATAAGTCAGATAGATAAATACCATATATAGCGAGAACAGGCTCGCAGGACTGAGGATTACCCAACTAACCAATAAAATACTGGCAAAATTATATGTGGATACGCCTTGTGTTTTCATTTTGCTTTCTGTCTGTTTGAAGTCAACCTTTTCCACTGGGGTGGAGTTCCTTCCGAGCCAGGCTGAGTCACTTTCATGTCCATACCACTAGGATTTGACACAGTGAGTGCCTTCCCTAGAAACCTGCCCAGGAAGGGGGTTGTCCAGGCAGGAGGCAGACAGGAGGAGGAGGGAGAGGGGAAGCCCAAGGGGAAAAATAAATGGAAGAGGAGAGGAAGAGAAAGGAAGAAAGGAGGGACAAGAATGAGAAAGTGGAAGTGGAAAGGGGAGAAATCAAATTTCTCTTTCAGGTGGAAGCAGGGTGGAGGGGTCACGGGGAAGCAGTGGAGGAGGTCCAGTTTCCAGGTAACTGGATGAAGGCTCCTCCTTGAAGGCTGACATGGCAGCACCTTTTGGATCTGCATAGAGTTCAGTGGTTTGCTATGTGGAGTCTGTGTTCCGCCTTGCCTGCCTCAGCCCTGTAGCCCATTGTTCAATGCAAAAGTGGCCAGTGTGGCTGAAGTGAGATTACAGGCGCCAGGCCTCCGATGCAGGGAGAGACAGCTCTACCCTCCTTCAGGCCAGGGTCTTTCTCCTTTTCACAGTACTGATTATCCAGAAACACAGCTACTTCTCAAAATTGCCCTTTCAGTACCTTAAGTCATCTTTACAACAAGATGAAGTATTTAAACTACAAACTTGCCCAATGAATGCTTTAGGAATGAAAATATGTGGAGCATAAATGTAGGAAATCATAGAATTTCATCAGAGACAGGAAGGAAAGGGTAAAACTAGCCACTATTTCATAAACAGGTCCTTCTTTGCATTTCTTTGTTTCCTAGAATTAACTTTTTAGCTCATTTTGAGTTTTGAGATATAAAATTTCTCTCACCACAAAATCTAAATTCTTACCATAAATTGGTGAGGAGGCAGGTGTTCCTAACCCAGAGCAAACTGCTTAGTAGAACTTATCTTTTGGTATTTAAGTTTAAAACAACTAAAAAAGATAAATGTAGTTACTGCCTTCATACATATTTGTAAAATTGTACTCTGAAGATAACCAGCTTCTCATGATTTTCTCCCCAAGAGTATGTTGGTATTTAAACAAAACCAGATGTGGTGATGGTGCCATGGAGCTAGTGGTCCATGGAAGAGACACTAGACACAGTTTAGTAGAGTAAAGAAAGGTGATGGAGAATCTAGTCTTCAGATACCTCTAAGGAGAAAAGCTGGCAGGAGCTGCAGAGAAGGAATACACAGCTGAATGGGTAAGATGAAGTAAGAGAAAGATGACTTTTTTCTTACTCTCCAACCACATGTTTATGTTACTCCTTTTAGCTCATGTTTGGGTAATTTTAGAAACATGAAATGGCTACCTGTAGTATATAAGTGCTGGAACCTCTAAGACTGGTGTATGCTTGACATGTAAAGTTTTGGAAGGGGCTCAATGTCAAACAATAAAAGTTAGGGTCTTAAGGACAAAATGTGCCTTGACTAGTGTGGCTTTGTTGGTTGGGTATCACCCTGTGCTCAGAATGATTGCCAGTTTGATTTCTAGTCAGGGCACGTACCTGAGTTTTCTGCTCAGTCCCCAGTAGGGAGCATGGAGAAGGCATCCAACTGATGTTTTACTCTCACATTGATGTTTCTCTCTCTCTCTCTCTCTCTCTCTCTCTCTCTCTCTCTCTCTCTCTCT